>BQKN01024072.1:0-58850 GCA_022839385.1 Asparagus kiusianus
AGAAATCTTAAAGAACTCAGAGGATTGCAAGGGCGATTGACTTAAATTTGTCGGTTTATCTCAAACCTTTCGGGAAGATGTCAGCCGTTCTCTAAACTCACAAAGAAGGGTGTGTTTTTTATTTGGGATGAAACCTGTCAAAAAGCATTCGAGGATATCAAAACATATCTAGCAAATCTACCCATCCTTGTCGCACCGAATTCGGGCAGACCGTTTTTGATTTATGTCAAAGCGACGAGCCATTCTTTAAGTGCATTGCTTGCACAAGACGACGATAACAATCACGAGCAAGCGGTATAATATCTAAGTCGTACATTGATAGGTGCTGAATCTCGCTATCTGATGATCGAAAAAGAATGCCTCACCCTGGTATTCACGATCCAGAAAATGCGATATTATTTAGTTGGACAGACAATTTATGTCATTTCCAACGTAAATCCAATTTGAGTATTCATGACCCAACCGGCCTCTATGAATTGGCATTTAGCCAGGTGGGCCCTACTCTTATCCTAATACAATTTGCATTTTAAACAGCAAAAATCAGTTAAGGGACAAGCGATTTGTGATTTTTTTGGCGGTAAACCCTACGAAAGATACAGCAAAAATATACGATGATCTTCCGGATGAAACTCATGAAGTTAACATCACATCACATTAGCAAGTGTGGTAATTATACTTTGATGGAGCTTCCCGATCAACCAATGTTGCGAGCACTACTAGATGTTCTAAAATTTCCTCTGGAGTGGTGGTCGTTTTAGTTTCCTCGAAAAAATACGTATTGCCCAGCGCATATTCATTAACCGAACCATGCTCTAATAACACAGCTGAGTACAACGCATTAATAATTAGACTTAATTTCGTTACAGAGCTAGGGGTTGAATACATTGAAGCTTTTGGTGATTCCCAACTGATAATCAATCAGATACGAGGAGAGTATGAGGTTAAAAATCAAGATCTAATTCCATAATACCAGGCAGCCGTCGAAATGTTGAGCTCATTTGAAGAATTTTTTATTGAGTACATTCCACGTCTCCAAAACGCATATGCAGATGCATTGCTAGCATTGTCGGTATATTTGGCTCAGCCTCCCGAGAGAGAATAATTAATCACAGTGAGAACTCACCAGCTTATTGTGCTAATCTACAATTCGATTGTTAAAGAAGCACATTCAACGAGAGTTGAACCCGATGCTCGAGATTGGCGTTTCCTTATCATCGATTATGTCCTACATGGTATTTTACCTGAAAATGTAATAAAAAGGGATTTGGTTCGGCAAAGAGCACAAAGATTTTACTACAATGCTACGACACAAATGTTGTATCGGTGCTCGTATGATGGTCTATTACTCTGTTGTTTATCTAGTAGAGAAGCGAAAGAGGCACTCAAAGAAGCGCACGATGGAGCATGTGGTGCACATCAACCCGGTCCCAAACTCTATAACCGACTTAGGAGGATGAGATATTACTGGCCAACTATGGTAAAGGATGTGGTGGACTACTCCTAATGTTGTCATGCGTGTCAAATACATGCGAACTATATGCATCAGCCTCCGGAGCATTTGCACTCATCGCCGACATCATGGCTATTCGAAACATGAGGAATGGATATTGTAGGTCCTATTTTCCTACCTTCAGTCAAAGGTGACCATTTCATTCTGGCAATCACTGATTACTTCTCAAAATGGCCGAAGCAGTCCCACTTAAAGAAGTAAAAACGAGCAATGTTGTCAAATTCATTAAACACTATATCATATATCGATATGGTGTCCCGAGAATAATAGTGCATGACAATGGTCCTTAATTCGTCAGCAACGCGTTCATCAAATTTTATAGTAAATTTGGGATTCAGGATGTTTCGTTAACTGCTTATAATCCCACAGCTAACGGATTGGCTGAAGCTTTCAATAAAAAAATTATCAAGATTTTGGCAAAACTTGTGAAAATCAATAAGCGCGATTGGGACGACAAACTTGGTGAAGCTCTGTGGGCTTATCGTACTACTATCCATACACCAATCGGATCAACCCTATATTCTCTAATATATGGATGTGAAGCTTTCCTTCCTTTGGAAATACAAATTTCTTCTCTCCGCATCGCTCTCGTAACGGGAATGACAACGGAAGAACAACATCAAAAACACCTCAAAGAGTTAGAGATGTTAGATGAAAAGAGCTTGGAAGCTTAGCAACAAATCGAGTTTTATCAGGCTAGAATTTCTCGGTCTTTTGATAAAAGAGTACGACATTGAAGCTTCAAGGAAGAAGACCTGGTTCTTGCTGTTCGGAGACTCATAATTCTCAATTCCAAAAAGAAAGGAAAATTCCAACCAAAATGGGAAGGGCCGTTTGTAATAGAAATAGTCTATTCGAACGGTGCGTATCACCTGATCACCCAGGATGGTAACAAACTCATGATGCCGATAAATGGAAAGTTTCTAAAGAAATACTACATTTAGTATGTTCAGGATAACGTATTTGAATGGAAAGCTTCTAGAGAATATTGTACATGGTATTTTTGAGGATAACCCAAGATCAGCTGATTGCCCTAGATAGAAACTGATCATCTGAATAATTCCTCCTTAATTATTATGACAATGATTAAAACTCTTTCACTGTGGTTATCTAATTATTTCCAAAATGATTAAGAATCTACCACTATGATTACTTCGCTAAAATGAGGTTCAACGACTCCATATAGTCGATCTTTCCTCACGAGATCTCCATGGTGTAATTGTGGAGTACTTAATGATTCACAACCCTTCACCACCAAATCCCTCATCGATCAAGTTAATTGATGGTGGGTCTACTAAAATCCTTTATAGATTAAAACTTTTCAAGCTTTCACTTAGTCAAACCTTCCTACAGTTAGGACCAAAACCAAAATCCCCTCTCGATTCCTTTCATGAACGAGAGGTTCATTTTCAAAACTGAGGTTCCCTTTCGACAAACGAAAAGGCCTCAATTCCATTTGAACAATTAAGCCTATAAAAGGTAAAATTGTCTTAACTCCAACCTGGTCAAACCTTCCTACAGTTAGGATCATAGCTAAAATTCCATCTCGATTCTCTTCACGAATGAGAGGTCTATTTTCAAATCGAGTAATCAAACCTTATGATAGTTAGGATTATTCAAACCTATCCATATCCTCTAAGTGGAGACCCCACTTTGAGTTTCCTTTGCATCAGAAGATAGAATATAAAGTTCTATCCCCTTGATTTTGGGTTCATCTCTACCAACAAAAAAGAGACAAGGAGATAGAATATAAAATTCTTTCTCTCTGATTTTTGGGTTCATCTCTACCAATAAAAAAGAGACAATGAGATAGAATATAAAATTCTTCCTCTTTTATTTTGGGTTCATCTCTACCAACAAAAAAGAGACCAGAAGATAGAATATAAAGTTCTATCCCTCTAATTTGGGTTTATTTTTCTACCAAGAAAATGTAACCTGCTTATATTTCTGAATCCATGCTTTCCATGCATGGGGGACGTTATCTCGATCCCTTATTAGAGATAAGCCTACATCTAACACATGTAGCCTACATATTCAACATCGTAGTTTAAAGCCTAAGAGAGTTTAATTCTTTTAGTCTAACATTATATGTGAAACGGATTTAGACAATTCACATACTAGCCTGATTCAAACGGTGATCGGTAAAGGCACATCAAATTCGTTGATGGCTGAGGATTTGCCAAAAATCCTATGAGTATTGTGTTTATTTATTGCAAACAAGAATACGTAGGCATAACAAAATTGCAATAAGCAAAAGAGTTTGCCATATTCAAAAAAATTTTGGAAAAGGTTTTAATAAAAAAAGTGTTTTTACAAGAGAAATGCTCTTTTTCTAAACATAATTTGTAATTATAGATTTGCCCTTGGAGTTTTGAGAGTGTCTTTGCATAAGCTTGTTAAAATTTAGCTTTCAAATCAGCTCGTAAAGATTCCTCACTGGTGTTCTAAGCTTGGAGAAATTCTTGTTCTGTCTCAGTGAGATTTTTGTCATGAAGCTCAAGTTGTCGAAATAAATCTGTTTCGACACGTTCAGCTTCAGCCAAATCAAGCTCTAGGATACCTTCAGCATCCTTAGCTTCTACAAGCTTATTTTCCAAGCAAGCTATATGGGCTTGACGTAATTCTAAAGATTGGAGTAAATCAGCTTTAACCTGCACCTTCCTGGCAATACTCAATCTCATCTGGGTTACATGGTATCTTAGCTTTTGAAGCTCGAGTTCTGCTGACTTTTGTGAGTCACACCATGCTTGCAGACTTAAATCTATTTGGACCAACACGTAAGAAGAAACACTATCGATTTGAAGATCCTTCAAGTGTTCAACTTGTTGTTTCAGCTGAATCAAATAGGCTTCAATGGAATCAACCAATTCGGGATGTCCATCTTCTCTAGTGCCTGACACGTGTCGATCAAGTGATCTCCTAAAACTGTCAAAGATTGACCCTTGATGAAGAATTCGATCAATCATAAGGTTCAGGAAATAGATAAAACTTTGGACATCTGAACAGATAAAAGCCTTGTCCGGATCCTTATTAGACGTCAAAGCTTTGATGGACTCAATTTATGATGAAGGAGGCACTGCAATAAGAGAAAAGGAAATAAGTGCTCGAAAGAATACTCGAATTAATATTCAAAACTTAAAATCCAAAAGCAATGGTGAATTGAAAAACACCAAGTCTAGTAGGAGAACCTTCAACGTAGATTTCTCATCCCGAGGATATCAAATCAACTTCTCGAGTAGCCGGAATTGTCTCAGGAATAGCTATCATCAACATACCTGCTACATCAGCTAACGGGGTAGCCGGGACCATCATTAGTGTCGGATCTGAATCTATGAAATTCTCAGAAGGAAGGAGTAAAGATTCTATAAGCAAGAAAAACACAATGAGTATGCTGGAATATTAATCAAAAGTTTGAAACAAATAATTGATAAAACTCACTAATTCTAGATGCAACAGCTGTTGATGTACCAACTTCTTCGGTTGATCTCACATTTGTTGCAACAGGACTAATCTTGAGAGTGGTAGTAACTTCTATCATCATTGGGTCCAAAGGAGTGAGAGGTTGAGACTCAAGAATTGATGATTAGGTGTCGGTTTTGATTCCTGCCAACAATAAAAAGTCACGATCCTCGGACTGATCAGACGTTCCAACAATTATAGTAGCATCAGTTTCAGCAACTGGTCCTATAATTCAAACACTTATACGCTTATTTAAAGATAGTTGACCAAGAGACAATGGGGATTACAGAGTAAAAGCCTTACCTGCAGAGGAACCCGCTTCAGTTGAACCAACTCTAACTGTTGGTCCTGTAGCCGTACCAGGAGTTTTCCCTGATAATAAATCAGAGATATACTGATGGTCGTCCTCTGAAAGATCAAGATTGAGGTTGTGCTCGTTAAGATCCCCGACCTCAGCAGCATGAGTGGTTTATTCTTCAGTTGGTTCATTCACTGTGGCACCTACAGGATATGTTGAATCATAAACAACATACATACTTATATAAACCTACACAAAATGAAGGTCAACTTTACCTTCAATGACCGTGGTGGATTCGATAACTCCACTACTTGTACCAGCTTCTTTTAGTTTAACTAAAAGGAGATAAAGTGCACAGGTCATTAGGAGAGATACACGTTCTGATTCATTCATCTCTTAGAATTACCCTCCAAATAGAGAAATACATGTACCTGTGCTTAGAGCCGATGGATCAGCGTCAGAAGTTGTTTGAACTCCAGCGGAGTCGTCATCTATTGCGTCGTGCATTTGTTGAACAAAGCTGGGTTCCTCAGTGTCCATAGCACCAGCAGAAGCAAATCTAATTTGAATCTCTCCTTCTTCTTGACTCCCTACGAGAATCGAGTGCAGGATGAATTCAAGTGTTAAGAAATATGAGAATAGTAAAATGAAGATAAAGATGAATTGTTACCTTGTTCATCTGAAGGAATACTGTGAGCAAATGGTTCCTCTTGAGTAGGACGAGGAATACGTGATCGAGATGTAACCTTCTTCCTTCTTTTTAGTGGACGCGCTTCACCTTGAACCCTAAATCTTTCATGGCAATACTTGGTGCGTAACTCAGTTCTTGGAGGAATCTGAGTTTGAGCTTGGGTTGAAGGCTGAGCAAGGGATATTGTATCTTCCTCTTCGTCTTCCTCTCCACTAAGGACCTCTACCGTCATCCGATTGGGATATGTCATAATGAATCTCTCCCTCCTTCTTTTCGGAGCGTCTTGTGGTCGAGCTGGATCAGCATGATGAGTCCTATGAGCAACGAAAGGGTTTACATACCCTCTTTTGAAGAAAGAATCCGGGAGACCGATCGTTTCTTCTTCATCTTTCTCTCCGACTTCTTCTTATGTTTTTTCAAAACTTGATCCAGTCTCGCCTGCCTCCTCAGAAGTTTTAGTCTTATCAGTCTCAAATTCCTCTTCACTGTCAGATGGACGAGCAGGTCCTTTCCCCTTTCTAGAAGGCTCGGCGGTTCCTTTCTCTCTATGTGAAAGCACAATTTCACGAACAACTTCTGTTGCACACCGAGAGGCTATCTCTTCATCTAATTCAGATATCCTCCTTTTTCGAGTAACGATATTATTAGCTATCAGCCACTTACAGTAAAGGAAGGTCATCTGTAGAGGAGGCACCTCTAAAGGGAGATCAAACTCGGCATTCGTACAACCGACGATGCTCCAAAACTAGGCTCTTGCCCCATCTATAAGTCCACCCTGAACTCTAAGTTAACAGTTCAGGTTGCCGACATATAGTTGATCATAGCCGAATTGATGAGCAAATCGGCATGGAAAATAAGGCTCAATACGACAGACTTCCTTCACCCTGAAAACCAGATAACCTGGACGAATATTCATAAACCATTTGAAGCAGCCGACATCCAGAACCGTGCGGTCCTGCCTTGGTTCTTCAGCATCCAATAGAGTCTCATTATAAGTCCTGGAGAATTGAGGGAAGCAAGGGAAAAACTCCCAACATTTACAGACTTTAAACTGCCTGGATACTTCCGACCATTGACATGCGACCCACTTACAACCCTCAAGAATCTACAATAGAGGGAGGCTTGGATCCACCGTCTCAGGAGCCCTTATCAAATCTGGCCGATGAAGCACCAACCAGGTCATTAAATAAGTGTAAGGTAACTCCAGCTTCAGTATGGGGATCTCGGTGGAGGGCTTCTTCCCCTCTTGAGTAAATATAAAAGTCAATTGTCGTAGTCCACTGTGAATATTAGCTACCATGGTAGGGAGCAAAGGACAACCTACGGCTAATTGAGTGGCATAAGGTATCATAGGTAATAGCATGTCAGCTCCCATAAGTTATCATATGGTAATAGCATGTCAGCTCCCATAAGGTATCATAGGTCACAGCTGACCGATCCTTCATCCTGTTCAACTGACTGACAATCGAGAAGAATTCTTGGTACAGAACATCACCCATGGGCAATCATGATACCTTCATCATCTTATACAATGGAAGTCCGAGCTCCCCGTTCTTGGTGAAAAAAGTATTAGTGTCAAGATTATAAATATCAAACAAAGCAAAGAAATGGTCGACGCTGATCTGCAGACCATACATGCTAGCGCGAATATGAACTAACAACCCTAGCTCCGCTAATTCTCACCCCAACGGTTCAAAACATATCGAGTCATTCTCGTCCACCATTTGTCTCCAAAATAGTGGACCCACCCATAACATCTGAACTTCTTAATATGGAGTTCTCTTCCTAACACAGCCAACTGATTCTTTACAGTGATTGCTTTCGCCGCCCTCTCATTCTGGGGCAAGTTATCCTGACCTAAAATACCGGGATGAAGGCCTCACACAGAAGCTCTGTCACTAGAACCTGGGGTGGAGGAGTCTCTATAGATAAAACCACAGTGGACACATTCGTGGTTTTCCGTCAGTCTCCAAAACATCTCCTAACTGACGGCCATATTTCTGAACTTTAAAAGGGAATGATCCCAAGGAATCTAGGGTAGATACAAAAATGTTGACCCACTCCCATGCAACCACTGTGCAGATCTACAAGAAATAACTTCTGGGTCCTTTACAGAATCACCAAACAAGAAATATGGCTTCCTCACACACAAATTTGAGTCTTGCTCTGAAATTAAAGCTGCATCAATGATCAACCATCGCAGGACACGACGATCACCTCGTCGTAGAATCTCCATTGTTTCCTTATTATAATCCAAATTGAACTAAGGAGCTGACTCGACTAATGAGATTCCCTCGTAATAAGAATGGGTGGCACTACTTTGACCCGTGACCTCACTAGCTGGAAAGATTACAGAAGGAAAATAGACTGAAAAGGAAGAAATGCGCATAAATGATGTAAGGATGGTCCTAAAATTTTAAAGAAGGTGGTATATTTTATTCCATAAGATAGAATCACCATCTCGTAACAGGTGACGATTTTCTTTTCCCACACGTATAAAAGGGGATATGCTTTACTATGAACGAGTATTATAACGGCATATTGGAGCCTTTCAAAAGATGTGGGATAATATAAAATCACCCATGTATACTCTGAAGTGTGTCTTGTCCAAGCAAAACAAACAATTTCCAGTGTCGATCCCCTAAAAGGAGGATACCAGCTCTTCCCGAATGCATCTCAAAGGATGATAAACGAGGGTTTATATATGAAAATGGATAAAATACATATAAAGTCGACAAAATGTGATATTTAAATTAGTAGAAGAGTGAAGGGAATGTACCCCCGTAAGAAGCGGCAATAGGATCAACCCTCTCAGCAGTCTGGGAAGCCGAGCGGCCTCGGGAAACTCGGGATCTCCTCGGCGACATAATGAAAATATAATCTCCGTTGAAATCCTGCAAGAAAGTTAGGGTTTTGGGGTTAGAATCGACAAAGAGGTCACCAAATACGCCCAAAGGACTGCATGCATGGAGAAAAGTAAAGAAATTTGAAATTTTAGAACAAAATTAGAGGGAGAACAAACCTAAGAAAATCCTTCAAATCTTGAGAGAAATCTCTCTCCAAACAAGAGATCTACCCAAATCAAGGACGAAGAGAGGAAGAAGAGGCCGAAAACTTGCTGAAAATCACCAAAAAATCGTCAAAAAAGCCGCTGAAAAAATTGTAAAATAATCAACGTAAAGTCGTCAGAAACCCTAAGTCAGGGTTTTATACCCCTAAGTCGATTGTCCGAGACAGTCTTGACTATCTTGGGCAGCGAGACAGTCATCACTGTCTTGGAAATTTCCGAGACAATTAGGACTGTCTCGACCAAAATGTGTAATGTGGCGGTGTTTGGTGAATCAACCTCGATCCATGTATATGACACATGAATACTCCAATAGGTATACGAGTCTAAACTGTTTCCTACCCTTGACGGGATGTTTCTGGAGAATATCACTCAGAATATTCTTAAGGATAACCCAACTATCTCCCAACGGGTATCTGAGGTTAAACTATTTCCCGAAAACTCCAAAGAGTACATGAGTATAAACTGATTTTCCATGCTCCAACACCTTAAGAGCTTAAACTGTGTAGACTCCAATCAATGTACGAGTATAAACTTTGTTCTTATGAAGGCCGATGCATCGATAATCAATTTGATATCAGTTCAGCAACAAGAGCTAAATTCACAAATCAAAACACCAGCTTCAGTTCAAAACCTCGACAATGGTCAAGCGATGAATGCAATACCAGAAGAATTTTAGCTATTATACAAAGCACTGAGTAGACTAAAAGATGAAGAAGTCAAGAGTTGAAGCCATTTACGGGTCCTTCTACATGATTTTATTAAATAAGTACTAAAGGTATTGCAAGTAAGATCTATCTTATCCAAAGTGTCCCAGACTCCTCTATAAAAGAACGAGTCTGAGATACTTTGGAGGGGGTATCTGTAGGCGTCTAAAAATGTTGATAGATATTCAAATACAGCTTAAGACAAAGAGAAGATAATGAATGTCAGAGAGGATCATCCAAAGATCAAAAGAACATAAGAAACAACATTGGTTCTCTCGCATACGAGATAGTGTTGACTGTCTCGCAAGCGAGACAGTGTTGACTGTCACGCAAGCGAGACAGTGTTGACTGTCTCACATGCGAGATAGTATTGATTGTCTCACATGTGAGACAATATTGATTGTCTCGCACACAAGATAGTTTTGAAGAGTTCAGAAACTGCTGAGGAATGTGCATGACACGTGCCCATTAACTGTTAAAGAACGTGGAAGACGTTGATGGTGAGAATCCCGTCGATAACTACCTAAATAACGATATCTAAAATGTAGGAGAGTAGTTACAAAACCGCCGGGCAGTTTAGGCTTTCCGAGATAGTCATGGTTGTCTCGGAAGCCAAGACAGTCACAACTGTCTCGGCCGCCGAGACAGCCACGACTGTCTCGGTCGTCGAGACAGCCACGACTGTTTCGAAGCACAATTTCCACTATATTGTCCTACTTCTGTTACAATTTTCAGAGGTTATAAATACCCCCCTGAGATTATTTTTGACGAGGATCCAAGATCAGAGATCGGATACAGAGCATAGAGCACAGAGAGCAGAGAGACTTAGGAAAATTTTAAGAGTTCTTCTCTTTCTGATAATCAGAAGGTTCCTTAAGATCTTAGCTTTGACTTGATCTTGAGAAAAGTATTCATCTTACTTTGATAAGATATTCGCTAAAACTATTCATACTTCTAAACGAAGAAAGAATCTCCAAAACCTTCACGATTCAACCAGAATCTATGATTCGGTGGTCCACGGGCTAACGCACCCCCTGCATTGGCAAAGATCCCGCGCAAGCAGTGATCCAAACAATAATTTTGCGTTTGTTTCTAAGGAGCTCGTAATTTGATTTTTGTTGTAAAGAGTAGTTTCACAAAGTACGAAGTTTACTCTTTTGTATTCATTATAATCGATTAATAATTATAATGAATTCTATAACAGAAGTTATTCCTGATGCAAACATCCCTAAAAGGAAGCGTGTTCGTTAGAAGATGACAACGTTATACCTAGGAGATCATGCCAGCACACGATAGGTTGTTTCGGTAATCATGCTGATGAGTTGTACTATCGAGTTGGGCGTACAGATAAGACTCAGAATAGAAGCACCCAGGAAATGGATTCTCACTATCCGTGCGACAAGCTTATCAAGACAGTATTATTAGAGTGTATAGCTACCCCAAGACAGCTCTACAGAGGGTTTCGATATTTTAAAGACTTTCCACCGAAACATTGAAGCCCAGGCTAAGGCATTTCCGCAAGAGAAGACCGGCCATTTAAGAAGATGAAATCCTAGAAGTTACCATCAATGTGGTCGATAAAGGGAAGTCAACACAAAGTTTCAGTCCTGATCCTTTTAAAGAGGTGTCCTAGTGTATAACTCAACTACAATCTGGAACCATCAGACCAAGGGATTATCAACATATGAACAGAGGGTTAACCTCAGATGATGAACTGTCAGACACTTACTCTGCAGTCACTTCGGATACTACTGTGTTTAGCATAGGCGAGTTCTGGAGGCGTTCACAATAGCTCCCGACCAGTTTGCTTAGATACTTCAGGACACTCTAACTAAGAATCGGGAAGAAATGCGAGCTGAAATGAAGACAGACATGATGTTGGTCATGTAATAAGTAAGGGAGTTGCAAGTCCAACAGCCATAATCACAGCCTGAACCGAGTCAGCGAGCTGAGTCCAGCCATCGAAATACCCCACCTATTCAATTAAAGATGGTTGATAGAGACTCAGATGTAGACGAGACCATTTTTACTGATGCTCCTCCCAGCAACAATAATACTAGGGGTGGTCCAGTTGAATCTTCTCAGACTCCTCAAAAAGCCACAAAGAAAAATACGGGTGAAGATAAGAAGATGAAGGACCTCGAAAACAAAGTCAATGCTTTGATGTCTGCTCAAGAGGTAAAGAAGACTGGTATTCCATGTCCTTACCCAAGAGAGTAGGAGTCAATCCTGTATCCTGCGAAGTTCAATTTAATTAACTTCACGCCGTTCGATGGAAAGGGTGCACCCACTCAACACCTAATTTACTTCAAATCCTACCTAGGTGTGATCTCCGACAATGAACCTTTGATGGTCCGATTATTCGTTAGCCCTTCACGAGGCCACCTTCGATTAGTACCATCATCTCAAGCTAGGAAGTATCAACAGCTGGAATGACATGGAAAGCTCATTCCTTAATAACTTCGTAGATGATGACACTGAAGTGTTGATCGAAGCCCTTTTGGACAAGAAGCAAAGGGACGGGGAGTCAGTTGATAGCTTTGTTAAACGTTTCGGCAACAAGGTAATGAATTACAGGGATCCTATCACAGAAGAATTAATCTTGTAGACATGCCATAATAATCTCTCTATTGATGTGCTGGAAGCTCTAGGGGTCGTTCCATCCACAATATGGAAAGAACTAAAATTGTGCGGGGAACATGCCGAACGCATTCTCAAAAGAAAAAAAAGCTTGAAAAAGGCCAACCAACGACAAACCCCCCGAACTCGAATTTTTCTTCTCGTTGTAAGAGAAAGGCACCTGTAGCGGCTGTTGATACTAATCAGACATCACAACAGCAACCTTAGAAGCAGTAAAGGACTCTAGATCTAAAACTCCAAAAAGAGTACTCTTTCAAGGATGAAGATGTTCTAGCTATCTTCAAATACCTCATTGAAAATAACAAAATTAGGCTGCCACCTATTATAAATCAAGAGGAAGCTAACACACTTCAGATCCAAAGTACTGTGCATACCACAGGAGGATCTTTCATCCTACAAAGGCTTGGTTCATTCTCAAGAACAACATTCAAGCCTTGGTTGAAGCTAGCATCATAACACCGAAATAAGCTGAATGGGAACTCTCTCCTCCGATGAGTATAGGAGGTTAAACTACTTCTCCCAATCCTCCAATAGGTATATGAGGTTAAATTGCTCTCTGACACTCCAACGAATATACGAGTATAAACTGTCTCCCCAACCTCCAACTGGCATATGAGGCTAAACTATTCCCTACCTTTGACGTGAAGTTCCTAGAGAATATTACACATAATATTCTTTAGGATAACCTGACAACCTCCGATAAGTATACTAGGTTAAACTGCTTCCCTTATTTTCAACAACGGGAAGTTCCTGGAGAATATTACTCTTAATATTCTTAAGGATAACCCGATAATGTGGCCGAATATAATTGGATTCAGGTTCATTAAAGAGCTGAGGGTGGAATACCTCGAGGTATTCCAATGGGAAGTTCCTGGAGAATGTTATACATGGTATTCTTAAGGGTAACCCAAAACCAATTGATTATTCAAGGTAAAAACCAATCATTGAAATAATTTATTCTTAATCATGATTAAGAACCTCCCACTGCGGCTATTTAATCATTTCCAAGATGATTAATACCCTCTCGCTGTGACTTTTCGAGCACTCTTTCGTTGAGATGAGTTTAATACCTCATTCGGTCAATCTTCCCTCATGAAACTCCAACGATATAACTGTGGAGTGCTTGATGATTCATGATCCTCTACCACAAAGTCCCTTACTAATCAAATTAACTAACAGTGGGTCCAACAAAATTCTTTCGGCTGAGTCCATTCAAACTCCCACTATGTTTATGCACTTAACACTCTCAATTTTAATGTCTCAACACTATATTTAAAAATTCAAGCTGCTGATCTATGATAATCATTAAACACCTTCATGTTAAGTCCTAGCCACTTAACACTAAAACCCCCACTGAGTGATTTGTACGGGTCAACATTCCCAGTGTTATTTGTATCTTCACTCCCACTGATTTTTTGGTCAAACCTTCCTATAGTTAGGACCAAATCCAAAATCCCCTCTCGATTCATTTCATGAATGAGAGGTTAACTTTCAAATCGAGTAACCAAACCTTCCTATAGTTAGGGCCAAAACTGGAGTTTCCTCTCGATAAATGAGAAATCCACCTTCAGATTAGTTAATCAAACCTTCTGACAGTTAGGATTATCCGAATATTTCTGAAAGTGGAGATCCCACTTTGAGTTTATTTTATACCTAGTGATAGAATATAAAAAATTTTCTCTCAAACATCGGGTTCGTCTTTACCCCAAGAAAAGACACCACCCTCCAACACCAAAATCCGTGCACAGGAAATTTTATCCCGTATCCTAAGTAGGGATAAGTTAGCGCCTAACATGCGTTGTCGGGTAGCCTAATCCCATAAGAGTGGCAAGGCCCACATATTCAACATCGTGACAGGCCGTTGTTAATAATACCATAATCCATGCCTTACACGCATTGGGAATTTTATCCTGAATTCCAAATAGGGATAAGTCAACACCTAACACGCATTGCCGATTAATCCTTTACTATAAACAAGACAAAAGATCATGTATTCGACATCGTGGTAGGCCGTTATTAATAACTCCATAATCCATGCCTTACACGCATGGGGAATTTTATCATGAATCCTAAGTAGGGATAAGCTAACGCCTAATACGTGTTTCTGGTTAGTCCTTTTACCATAAACAAGACAAAAGCCCACATATTAGACATTGTAGCAGGTTGTTATTAATAACGCCATAATTTATACCTTACATATATGGGGAATTTTTTTCTGAATCCTAAGTAGGGATAAGTCAGCACCTAACACGCGTTGTCGGTTAGTCTTTGTAGATGTAAATTTCTGATTTTCCCAAAAATGGGGGATTTTGTTCGTATTTATAAGAAAGCTTATTACAAACTAAATCAATCTGAATTACAACAGAAGCAGAGGGAAGGCCATCTTTGTTTAATCGTGGGGACTTTAAGGTAGCTACAGGATGCTTCGCTCGGTGCTCGCGCCGAGTCTGCTTCCCTTGGACGATTCGACCGAGGTTGTTAGAGAGCTTCAGTACTCAGTAGAAGCTCAAGGTGAAGGAGTTCGTCTCTTCTGGCTCGCCGGTGATCAGGGCTTGGAGCTAGGAGATGGCGCTGTAATGCAAGGGTATGCAGAAAGCTTCTTCCTCTTTTGATTGATCAATCGATCGATCCCTTTCCAAGTTGCTGAAAGAAACCTTTTAATAGGAGAGGGACAGTTTTGCTGTCCCTGGAATTATGGGATGTGATCATATATTGCTCAGAGACAGCCTGCTGTTCCCTTATGTTGTCGGCGGTCATTCGAGGAGCCACATGTCGCGTCACGTCGTGTAGGAGTGGGAAAGTCCCTCCTTGTACCCGTGATAGCGGCTGCCAGATACTTGAGTGGATCTGACCAGCTCGTGGAGCGCCGATGGCTCTAGCCCCCCGTTTGGACGGGTGAGGTGAACAGCATTTATGAGGGTGCAGGCTGCTCTGGCAGCCGTCTGCTTACCTGTGCTGTGAACCATCGAGAGGCTATCTGATGGTCCTGGGGCCTTGTGCTTTCTCTCCTCTCCCTATGCTTTGATAGAGGTTGGAGAATGGACGTCGCGTGTCTGAGCGAGCTCCAGATAGCTTGCGGTGCGCTAACGGCTTTGGTTTTCCATTTTGATGGGTGAAGTGACCCACATTTATGAGGGTGCAGGCTGCTCTGGCAGCCATCTTGTTCGCTTGAATTGCGGGCGACCATCTGAAGAATCTGGAGCGCTGTGCTCCCTCCCCGCGCATCGCGAGAAATGGAGAAGATTCGTCTCTGGAAACCCGGCTTTCAACTTACGTAGGTAGACGTGGCCCTCTGTGGGCGGGTTTGGTATATGGGGGCGGGTTTGGTATATGGGTGCGGATTTGAGCCCCTGCGAGCGGATGAAGGCGAATTCGCACCCCTGCGAGCGGCCTTGGCTCATGAGAGCGGATTTGAACATCTGCGAGCGGATCTGGCTTATGAGGGCGGATCCACCCCTATGTGACTTAGTGTGTGAGGGCCTAGGTGTACCATCAAACCCGTCTCATGGTTACACTCCATTCTTCATCTAAGTGGACGGTCTTGATTTGTGGGCGAATTTGTTTGCTAGTCCGCCGCGGTAATTTTTACTGTCTACAAGACCCCCTTCAAAGTTTTCAGACCAAAACCGGCTTACGTGTGGTCTGGAATACTTTGAATAAAGGAATTTTGGGTGAATCAAGTGCCTTAGGATTTTTAGCAAATCCTCAGCTATCAACGGGTTTGATCTGCCTTTACCGATTACCGTTTGAATCGGGCTAGTCAAACTATTCCCCTCAGTATGATGAGTTGTCGAGTAGTTTCTCTTAGGCTTAATGCTAAGATTTCTACTCTGACCCCTAGCCGCCTGGGGCGCGGGTCTAAATAAAGTTACTTTGTTGATTTCAAAATTTTGGGCAAATCGCCTGTTTCCCAAGGGTGGGCGAGTCACGCAGGCAAAGCTGGGCTTCGATGGCAAAATTTCGTCCGACCTGCGGACTTTATCAGAATCTTCGCCGCTGAGACCTTTCCTTTAGGGCGAAAATAGGTTCAGTCGTAAGTGGGTCACGTATCCATTGGTGGGGCCCCGCGCCCCCCAGCTAAGGCGGCGTAGTTCTGTCGCGTTGCTTTCGTCATGACTTGACGCCCTGATGTCGGCTTCGTGTGCCTCGTTCGGATCGTGGCTGTGGTTTTCGAATTCAACCGTCGGATATAGCCGTTGATTCTGGTTCGGGTTTCGGGTCGCGACTGGCCTGTTTCCTATTTCAACAGTTCCTCTGCTACACTGGGGGCGATCTGGGCCATTCGTTTCGATCGTGGCCACGTCTCCCATCCGCGGGGGTTTCGCCTTTCGAGGGTGTTCGTGGCCACGTGGGAAGTTAGGTCTTTTAAACGAGCCATCTCCTCCCTTCGAGAGCTGCCGTGTTCAAGAAATCTCTGAAAACTTTTTTAAGTAGATAAAGTCCTACTCCATTCTTCAATGGCGCCATGATCCAAGAAGTGTATTGCAAAGGGAAAAGGGCCCGGACACTTTTTCGACCGCCTCACCGCCGGTGCACCCCTCCGCATGCCGGAGCCACGTTTAGGTAAGTCGCGAGGTCTTTCTGGTGACCACGAGTCGGTTACAGGTGTCGGGCTGGGGAGATGAGCGTCGCTCATTACCCTGGAATTCCGCCGCCCCTTGGTAGCTTCCCCAATTTGGGGCGAAGTTAGCCCTGTTCGCCTATAGAGGGCGACTTCTATTTCCGTGGGCGAACCCCACCTTTAGCGAGAATTGGCGAACTCGCTTTTTGATAGGCGAGTTTGGCCCCTTTCCCGATAGAGGGGGGATATTGTTTGCACGGACAGGCCTTATTCGGAATGGGTTTCCCCTTTCGACAAGAGGGTTCACCCGTACTCGTTTGATGGGCGACTTCGCCCATTACAGCGGATTTTGTCTTGACTAACTTTTGTTCCTTCTCGCAGCGACCTTTTCCGATGAGGCTCTTCCAGAGGGTGTGGCTGTTAGCCACGCCAGGGGTACGGGCTATGCGGCGCCCCTTCGATTCCCTTCTTTGGCTCCGGCACCCGTGTTCGCTATTGATAAGCCACATGGCTTGATAAAGAGGGTCTCAAACGGGCATCATCTGACATTACGCGAATTAACGACCGATGCGGTGTTGACCGATGATGCCAGGGTGGAGCTGCCAAAGCCCTAGTTTTTGTTTGGCGATGCAGCGACCGATCCTTCCGCTCTGCTGCTCAAAGAAAGCAGGTGGTTCCGCACGGTGGAAGGGACTCACTATTACCTTCCCAGCATGCTGAGAGGGTTCTCGATCGTCGAACTGCGATCCCTCGCGGTCCCCCATGTGATGAACTGGGACTTGACTCCGACTCAGGACGGGGTCACCTGTGGCGTTTTTACAGGTTCTTCGGCTGGGTATGGGGTGGAGAGTTCATGTAAGCGTGTGACAGGTCTACGCCCTGGCCTGCTGTCCAATGAGCTACCGGCAGGGGAGACGACGGCGGTAGCGGAGACTTTTCGCCACCGCTTCTTCCGCGTTGGTGGGAGATTTCCTCCAAAGGACTTTAGAGCCCCGGGGTGGATATATTCGGCGCCTGGTAGCGATACTTGTTGGTCCAAGATCACCGATTATGTTCTGGCCGAGAATTCTGACCTCAAGGATTCGGAGCTGTATGTGGCCATTCAAGCCACTCGACATGGTTTACGGATCAATGCTTCCCAGTTCCACAGCATCCTGGAACTGTACTGTGCGGAAAACGGCATGTTCTTCACCCCCAACGGGGAGCTTGGCAATACCCCTCACGAGATGTATGACGTGTCAGGGCTGCCTTTGGGAGATTTTCCCTATGAAGAGTACGTCCCGGACCAAGACGAGATTGATCAGCTTTTGAACCATTCCCCCTTGGCGATCAAAACTCTGTGGGAGTTACTCTGCCACTACCATATCTGCCTCAGTACCTTAGGGGTATCGGATCATAAGGGGAAGAAGAAGAGGACTCCTGGTATCAGTCACAAGAATTGGGCTGATTATCTGTTCCCAGGGAACGATGTCAAGGGGAAACCAGCTCTCCCGCTAGGCGAGTGTGACCAATCTGAAGTGGAGGCGAGGACCGCTGAAGAGGGAAGCACTCTGACCCTCGAACGTGACGAGGGCGGATTCAAGTCTGGTACGGTCCTTCGCTCGTTCCATCATTAGGCGAAGTCCCCCATATCTGGGAAGGCTTTGCTCGCTGGGTACCTCATGTTATGGCTGAAGAGGTGTGTAGTCCCCACTCACTCTTTCGAGGCGCTTCCTGTGGAGGTCGTGTATCCCGCAGTTTACCTGGCTCACGGTAAGTCCTACGCCTTAGTATCGGTGATGATAGAGTGCATTCACCGGGGGCTCCGCACTCTGACGACCCAATTCTGCCGCGTATCGACCATCGATGAGGGGGCAGGAGAGATTATCAGGACCCCTAATCCTAGGGTGGGACTACCGTATACTTATTTGATGGCATAGTTTGTCTGCCATTGCGAATGTTTGATGAACGCTCCTGCGACTCTTCCAGGAGATAAGTTTGTCCTGTTCGTCAAACGCTTGGAGAGGTGCTCCTGGAAGTGTAAGGACATTCCTGACGCACGGAAGACGCTTTCGCATTTCGTCCATTATAACTTCCGTCATTTCTTGCCTTATTTTAGTGGAGGAGGATACGGGGAGTCTTTTAGAGATGCGCCAACGGCGGATCATCATACAGCTCTCTCCCGCAGTGCTTTTCGCTGGCTGGTGAACATCCGGCCGGGGTATCATATCTTACGGACGGGCTCTGTGTGTTATCTCGAGCCGTATATCCCTTGCAGGTTCGTTCGTCAGTTTGGCTACGACCAATTATACGTAGACAACGCCAATCCCCATCTGCACTTTGAAGGAGGGTTGGTGGACGGAGTTCGGGGATGGTTTTGGACTTACGCTGGCGGTACCCAGGCCCGCTTTGAGCTACCTACGAAGAATCGCGATTTGCATCACACTCTCCTGTACTGCAGGTGGTATCGGGGTGCGAGTGCCAATCCTGAAGGCTTTTAGTTTGGCGGCTCATGTTTGGCGGAGCAGGGGCGTCCTCCCAGAAGGCCTCTACGTACTTCGAGACAGAGGGGCCGCCAAACGGTTAAGGAGTGGCTGTCTGAGGACCTGGCTGAAGACACCGAAGGTGGCGACATGGATCCAGACGAATCTGAAGCGCCTGAGGTGCGAGCTCCTTCTCCTAGTCTTCCCTTGGATTCCCAAGACGAGCGTAGGGAGCCTGTCGAGTTGACTCGAGCGAGTGAACATCTGGAGCAAGCCCGGAGCACGATTGCTGGGCGGATGGGGGTGCCTCTGTTATCTCCAAGCAGCTCGTTGCTCTCGAAACAGCAGCGAGAAGCGGCGGAGAGTTCTAGAGCGGAAGCGGCCAAGAGGGCCCGTAGCGAGGAGACCATGGTGACCACTAGAGCGGTGGCTGGTCGGTACGATACTGTCTCTGGGGTGGGAGCTGCTCAACCTGCCCCTTCTGCCGCGCCGCAGGCGGCTCCGGCGATTTCGAAGGACACGCTTCCTTCATCTGATGTGGGGTCACAGGCGGGGGTCTCAGGGACTCCTGCACCTGTACCAGGAGGTAATCTTTCGGTGCGGTACTCTTGTTTACGAAATCGGGTTCGTATTTTCTGACTGTTCATATTGAATCCGTGCAGGTACAGTCGAGAAAGCGATCCCCATTCCTTCTGACGAAGAGGAGGGGAGTGGAGACAGAGGAGAACTAGGGGGTTCAGGTAAGTATGGGTTTCAGTGTCGTTGATCCCTCTAAGCCAAGGGAGCATTTATTATTATATTTTTTTTATCCGCAGTTGGCCCCTCTCATGAAGTTACTGGCAAGGAGGATCCTCCCTCTTGGGAGGGTCATTCAGGCGAAACAGAGACGGATGACGACGCCTCAATTCACGAGGCGCTATCGAGCGAAGAGGAAGTATCGGTCCCTGCGGGTCAACAAGGGGGAACCTCCACCTTCGAGGGAGCACCGGTCGGGGGTGAGCGCTCGGTGCGAGAGTCTCCAGCTCGAGGGGGAACCCCCATTGGGCTGATGGCCGCTTCCTTGTCGGTGGTGACCGGCGACTCTGCCACTGCCACTCTGGTGGCACCAGCGATTGTTCCGGCTCTGGCGGCGCCAATCGCTGCTTCCGCAATCATGACCATCAGTACCCCGATTGTGGCTTCACCCTCTGCCGAAGATGCCGCTCTCTCTCCCTTGGAACGCTGGCGAAAGACGCAGGTGGCGCGAGCTCTGGCCAACTTCGAAGATACCTTGGCCCATTGCACCCGGCTGGTCTTGGAGGAGAGTTGCCCCTTCGAGGAATTCAAGGAGGTTCTTGAACACGACGTGTCCTTTTTGCGTAAGTGGCTTGGCGCTACCGCGGTGAGGCCCTACTTTCGGCGTCTGAACGAAGTGGAGGGGGCTGTTCGGCAGCTGCTCGCTCTTCGCGCGGAAAGTTCCAATCTTGTTGACCTCACCTCCCACGAAGTCTGAGTAGCTATGGCAGATCGTGATCGCCGCCTGAATGAGAATATGTCGCTAGAGTTAAAGTTGTCAGCAGAGTTGGAGCAGGCCAAGGCCGAGGATGCACGAGTGGCCCGCGAGCAAGAGACGGTCGATAACCAGTTCTCCCGACTCTCCTTCGAAATAGAGAGGCTAAAACAGGTTATAGCTGACGCACAGGCTTCCCTGGCCGTTCAAGAGAAGGCTCGTGATCAGGTGGCAAAGGAGTTGGAAGGTGTTGAGTCTCGCCGGCGATTGGTCACTAACTCTGTTGAGGAGAAGGATCGAGCTCTCAAGGATGTCAAAGAGACCATTCAAGACTTAATCTCGCGTATAGAGGAAGATCTTCGTCGAGAGGTCTTAAGGAGGCTTGAGCTTCGCCATGCTGAAGAAATTCGTGAGGCAGAGTTGCGATTGAGAGCCTTGTAACTTGCCTTTGATTTTCTGTTTGTAATAGGGCTTCCTTTTCATGAATGAAATTATCCTTTTGTTTCTGGCAATTATGGCTTGTGTGCATACTATATATAATATAGATATTTTTGTGCACTAGTCGGCGTTTAGCCGTGGGACACTTTCCTCAACAGATTCGTTTCGCCTGTAGGTGAGTTTTGCCTGAGGGTGAATTCGCAGTTGTCATACCAATAGCGATTTCGGTTATGGGTGGGCTCCGCTTTTAGCGGGTCGTGTGTTCACCCACGTGTACGTCGGTTACGGAGGCGTGGGTGAGCCGCCTCGCATTAATTGCGGCGCGATGGGTCTCCTCGTCCTTCGCATCCAATCCGGGCCGTTGGTTAGAGATCGTGTCCAGGAACTGCCGAATCTCAGCCGCTCATTTAGGATACAGAATATTCGGCCTTCCCTTCAACTGTTTGGGCCTGGAGGGTCTAATCGAGCCGCGTATAGCTGCCTAGGGTCGGGGTATTTTAGTACCCTTATCTTCGTCAAGAAAGATCAAAGTTTTCTTGTCGTCTTTTTCAGAGAAGATCCAAATTTCTCTCGCATATTCCAGATGGCACCGAGGACGAGGAGCGCTACTTCGAAGAAAAGGAAGGAGGTTTCTTCTTCGGGCACTGCCGAAGCTGCTACTGCCGAAGGTATGTCCTTAACTCAACCCCCGCTCAGGCATGGATAGGTATTTCTCGCTTGACTCCTCCTTTCATGCCATTGTTGTGCTTCACAGCCCATGAGGCCGAGCCTATTCTGATATCTGATGATGAACCTGAGAGTCCGGCGGCTTCTCCTGCCCATGGCCCCGCTCCACAGCCAGAAACGGAACCTTGCCTCGAGGTCCCACCCATCGCGATGCTTGCCCCAGGTCAAGAGCCTACTTCCCCTGGTTCCTTGCCTTGGCAGGCTCGCATCGAGGAGTTTGAGAATGCCGTGAGGCAGGTGATTTCTCTTGTCAATCTTGGCATGGGCAGCTTTGACAGCTTCAGGCAATCTCTCTTGGATCGCGTGGTCGACTTTCGACGATCGGGCGAAAATCGGCTTGCCACCCGTTGTATGCAAGAGCTCCGTCTTCTGGAGTCGCGCATGACAGGGCTAGAGACATTGCTGCGGGAAGGCCCGGAGGTTTATATGGAGTCTTGCCTGGCTTTTATCCGGCGTAGGGAGGCTCAGGAACAGGAGGTCTGTTCTAAGGAAATTGCTGATTTGGAATCCATTGTCAATTTCTGGGTGGGTCAACAATACTCGTCGGAGGAGGAAATCGTCGACCTCAATCACACGATAGCTCACCTACGAGCCGAGCTGGGACAAGCGGAGGCGAAGTTGGAAGGGCTTCAATCTGATGTCGTCAATGTCCGTAAGAAAGCTGAGGCAGAAACTTGGCGCCTCTTGGCCTTGCGGGAAAAAGACGCTGCCTCTAGGTCGAGCTCTGAGGAACGAATCAGGAGAGCGGCTGAGGACAAGGCTCGGGAGGACCACGCGAGATGGGTGGTATTGCCCAAAGAAGAGCTTTCCACTTTTAGTGTTTTTGACTGAGATTTCAAATCTGTACCTGTGTTTAAGACATTTTGCTTGTCTGTCTCTCCTTCTTTTTTTTTAAACTATGCCATGACTCGCGAAGTCATTACTTGTTCAAATGTATTGTTTTAACGAATAATCGGTGCATGCCTTGCTTTTCTGAACGTAGCATTATGACTTTCTTAGTTATTAAATCATAACTTTGTTCAAATGTACTGTCTAGAAGCATCTGAGAAAGTTCGTGTTTTTCCTTGTCACGTTTCCTTTGGATACAACATCCTCCGATGTTTCTTTGGCATGGCCATCAGCGATTTCAGGTGGCACCCTATGGGCGAAGACTCAACTCGAGTACAGGTCGGTCCAAATGATGGTGAATTCGCTGGGAGAGCCGTATTAAACCATCGGCGAGCTCGCTTGAAGGTTAACTCCAACCGTTGGCGAATTCGAACCGTGGGCGAATCCCCAGTATTGGCGGATTCGTGTCGGAGACGCTGGCGAGTTTAGAACGCAAGCGGGACTCTCGAAAGGGCGAGCTTAGGTTGTAGGTGAAATCTCGTGCCATGCATCTTTCAGCGGGCCCAAATGCTTGCCAGCTAAGGCGTTAAAGACGTGTTAATGCCATTAATGGCGAAGTGACAGAACGCCTCGCCTCTTGGGTTTCATCCGATCGGTCGGTTCGGGTCTCGAGAAGCATGGCCTTGAATAGCGTTGAGCTCGAAGCGCCGCAGGGCATCTGGGCCGTCCAATTGTTCGAGGGAAGAGATCTCGACCGTTGCACCTTTGGCTATATCTCCCGCACTCGCCATCTCTTCAGTCACGTTCCTTCCATTTCGAGAAAAACTCGCTAGAAAAGAGACCGCTACCGTAACTCCTCCTCTCATGGCCTCCGACTCTGACCACAGCGCTTCCGAAGGGGTCGGCTCTTCCGCCACCGTCTTCAACGTTGACGCTCCACCCGCTTCTCCGGTGGGTTCGGTCCAAGGGTCCTCCGCTCTGGATCCCGTGGCTCACCCTGCTTTCGTGCCCCTCCAGAGGCTGGAGGGCATGGTACAGGGGATCGCCATCTCGATCGGAGTGGGCGACGGGCGGTACTTCGATGTGCTTCCGATCGTGGAAGCAGGTCTAAAGGAGATCCGGCAAGCGGGCGGTATCTCGTTCGCACGCCAATGCGAACGAGAGCTCCATAGGATTGAGGGGTGGATGTACCGCCTCAAGGAGTTGGCCTACGAGGATCCCTCTGACGTGCCACCGCCCCTCTCTCTACGCCTTCTGCTCGAGCGCGATGAGCGGGCGAAGCAGATCCAAGCGAAAGAGGCCGAGCTCCGACGCCTGCGGAAGCGACACCGGGCGGTTCTGGACCGGATGGACGCTTACCTGGACAGGGCCTTCTTCGAGGACGCTGGTTCTCTTTGTGGCGAGGCGAAGCTGTGGGAGCGCGAGCACGAGGCGAGGAGGCTCAGCGAGGCCGCCAGGGAGGTGGAGAGGGTGCTTCAGCTTCTTCACCAGGAGGAAGAGGCCAGCAAGGCGGACTTAGTCAGGCGGCAGCAGAGGCAGAAGGAGAAGGCGAGGATCCAACGTGAGGCGGACCGTGCGAAAGCCAAGGCCAAGATTGGCTCCTTCAGCTTGTTGAAGTTTTTGTAATGCCCGTGCCTGCTCAAGTCTGTCCTTCCTTTTTTTTTGTTTTGTAATTTGGTTGATGTCGGTTGCATAGCAACCTTAAACACTGTATGCGTAACTTTGGCCTGTAATGGCTTCATGTTTTGATCATTTTTCACCTTGCATGCACTATTTCATCCTTTTTTTTATGTGGATGCTTGGCTTGCTTTGTCTCTTAATCGAGCTCTTTTTGGTTGTCTGTGGCGTGAGGTCGGGTCAGATCTGCCCTTCACGTTGCAGCTTTGGTAGGACTAAGAGGGCAACACTTAGCCCTAAATCAGGGGTGGTTGCTCATGCGTGCGACCCCCTGACGTCCCCCACACTTAACTTGCTAGTTCGGCGGGTTGACGTTCGGAGGCATTATCGGGTGTGACGCCCGTCAAGCCGCCCTTGATAGCTGTCATCGCCTGCGAGGGTGATGACGGCGATGATAATCGAATCGTTCAGGGATGTAGGAATATGACGAACGATCGTTGTAGGAGCCTTCGCATGGTGGGCTGCTACCCATCAGTTACCCTAAAGGAATGTTAGGATAGCTGGAAGAGGTCAAATAGTTCAGGGACGTAGGAGTGTGACTATCGACCGAAGCAATAACACGTCGCGTGGTAGGTTATCACTTAGGCTATGCTATTCGTAGGAATAGCGGCGTCAGTCATCGGAGGTAATCATTAACCTAATGAAGCTTTGTTGTGATCGGAGCAACTATGGGGTCTTACCATCTCATTGAGGGAGATTGATAAGTCGGTTCGGTTAGAGATGACAGTTAACATAACCGAGTTGTTTGCCGCGATATGAGCGACTTTGGTGAATTCGCCGTCCTATTGGGGATGGTTGGCGAATTGTCCTTCGATCCCGCCGCAATGTGAGCGACTAGAGTGGATTCGCCATCTTATTGAAGAAGATTGGTGAATTGACTTTAAGTCTGCTGCGATATGAGCGACTTTAGTGGATCCGCCATCTTATTGAGGAAGATTGGCGAATTGACTTTAAGTCTGCCGTGATATGAGCGACTTTAGTGGATCCGCCATCTTATTAAGGAAGATTGACGAATTGACTTTAAGTCTGCCGCGATATGAGCGACTTTAGTGGATCCGCCATCTTGTTGAGGAAGGTTGGCGAATTGACTTCTTTCAGAGATCTTTCGTAAAGTGGAGACAGTTTAACCTCGTGCACCAATTGGAGGGGGTGAGGGCCAATTTAGACTCATGCACTCGTGGGAGTTAGCGAAAAAGAACTAAGGGTAGTACTTCTTCAAATATTTGCTGTTGATAGGCATCATGATCTTGTCGCTGTTTGGCTTGACAAGGCGATAAGCTCCATTCGAGTAGACTGTTTCTATTACGAATGGCCCTTCCCATTTAGATTGAAATTTGCCTTTCTTCTTAGAGGTGAGGATCATCGGTCTGCGGACGGCGAGTACCAGTTCTCCCTCCTTGAAGGCCCTGCGCTTGACTTTTTTGTCGAACGCTTTGGCCATTCGGGCTTGATAGAACTCAATGTGTTGTTGAGCCTCTAGCCTTTTGTCGTCCAACGCTTCGAGCTCGGCGAGTCGTTGTCGGTGGTTGTCTTCCACCATCATTCCCGTTGCCAAGGCGATGCGGAGGGACGGGATCTGAATTTCTAGTGGCAATACGGCCTCGCAGCCGTATACCAATGCATAGGGCGTATGGCCAGTCGGTGTGCGAACCGTTGTGCGATACGCCCACAAGCTTTCGCCAAGTTTTTCGTTCCAGTCGCGTTTTCTGGTTGAGGTTAACTTGGTCAAGATTTTAATGATTGTTTTGTTGAAGGCCTCAGCCAAGCCATTTGCCGATGGGTTATAGGCCGTGGAGGAGAGGTTCTGTAATCGGAACTTGTCGCAGAACCTGGTGAATGCATGGCTGACAAATTGCGTGCCATTGTCGTGAATGATACGTCGGGGTACGCCGTATCGGTAGATGACATGGTGTTTGATGAACTTAATCACGTCATTGGTCTTGACTTCTCTCAAGGGGATGGCTTCGGCCCACTTAGAGAAGTAGTCAGTGATCGCGAGAATGAAGCGATGACCTTTCGCCGACGGCGGGGAAATTGGGCCAACTATGTCCATTCCCCATGCTTCGAAGGGCCAGGAAGCCTTTGTCGAGTGTAGGTCCTCTGGCGGCTGATGCATGTAGTTGGCATGGACTTGGCACTCATGGCAGCGCTTCGCGTAGACGACTGCGTCGTGAACCATCCCAGGCCAGAAGTAGCCTATCCTTCGCAGGCGATCCCAAAGCTTGGGTCCGGGCTGATGGGCCCCGCAAATGCCGCCATGGGCCTCACGCAGAGCCTCCTGTGCCTCCGTTTTTGAAAGGCATCGGAGCAACAAGCCGTTGTACGACTTTCGATACAATGTCTTGGTGGTTGAATCATAGTAGAATCTCGTAGCACGTCTTTGAACAGATTCCCGCTCCTTTGCATCTTCAGGCAACACGCCGTATAGGACGTAATCGATGATCGGGAGGTGCCAATCCTCAGCGCTAGGCTGATTTGGGGCTTGGTGGGTGGCGTTTTCCTCTGGGACGTCTTTTGATCGAAAGAGCCTCCTGCTCGCCACCGTGACCCATTGGGTTGTGCCTAACGGTTGAGCTAGGTTGGCTGCCAAAGAGGCGAGCGCGTCCGCATGTGTGTTCTTGGATCGCAACACGTGTTCAATGTGGAAACTCTCAAACGATTCCACCAGCTCGATAGCCGCTTTGTGGAGGGGGATTAAATCACCGTTCCTCACTTCGTACTCACCGGTCATCTGTTTAACGATGAGTTGGGAGTCACCGTGGGCCTCTAGATGCCGTATCCCTAGCTCTTTCACTAACTCGAGTCTAATGAGTAATGCATTGTACTCGGCCACATTGTTGGTGCACGGCTCTGTCAGAGAGAAGGCTCGGGGCAGCACGTGGTTATGCGGAGAGGTGAGGACTACCCCCACTCTTGCAACAATAGAGCCATCCGGGGCTGCGCGAGACGCGCCGTCGAAGAACATCTGCCATAGCTCAGGTAACGAAGTTACGTTGGCTTCGGGTGGTTCATCTGGCAAATCTTCGAATAGGTCGATCTTTGACCCCAGTGGATGACTGGCCATGAGATCGCAGATGGCCTGTCCCTTGACGGATTTTTGGGGCATGAAGTGGATATCATACTGAGAGAGGAGAAGAGCCCCCCTAGCCAGGCGCCAGTTCAACGCAATGGGTTGTGTCATGAAGACCCGAATAGGGTTTATCCGGGAGATGACATGGATCGTCTGGCCGACCAGGTAGTGTCGCATCTTTTGGATGGTGAATACCAGTGCCAAACATTCTTTTTCGACCATCAGGTACCATTGTTCAGCCTCTTGTAGGGTCCTACTCAGGTAGTAGATGCCTTGCTCGTGGCCCGCATCATCATTTTGCGCCAGGAGAGCACCCAGAGAATGCTCCATGGCCCGGATATAGATGAGGAACGGTTTCCCTGAAATTGGCGCGGCGAGGACTGGCGGATTTGAAATGTAAGCCTTGATGTCCTCAAAGGCCTTTTGGCAAGACTCATCTCATACGAAGGAAATGCCTTTCTTCATAAGTTTGGAGAATGGCTGGCATTTGCCCGAAAGGTTTGAGATGAATCTTCGGATGTAAGCCAACCGTCCTTGAAGACCTCTCAATTCTTTAAGATTTTGGGGCGGCTGAAGCTCTTGAATGGCTCGCACCTTGTCTGGATCGATTCGGATCCCTTTCGTCGTGATGACGAAGCCGAGGAACTTACCACTAGACATCCCTAGAAATGATTTCGTGGGATTCATCTTGAGTTGGTGAGTCCTCATGAGTTCGAACATCGTCCTCAAGTCCTGGAGGTGGTCGTCTTTGCGGCGACTCTTTACGACTAGGTCGTCTACGTAGCACTCCACCGTCTTTCGCAGGTGCTCTCGAAAGATCATGCTCATGGCGCGTTGATAGGTTGCGCCAGCATTCTTGAGTCCAAAGGGCATGACCGTGTAGCAGTACACCCCCATGGGAGTGCGGAACAAAGTGTGTTTCTCATCTTCGGGGTGCATTTTGATCTGATTATACCCGGAGAAACCATCCATGAAGGACATCCTCTCGAATCCGCACGTGTTGTCAATGATGACATTCATGATGGGCAAGGGAAATTCGTCCTTTGGGCACGTGGCATTGAGGTCCCTGAAGTCAATGCAGATGCGGATTTTACCGTTTTTCTTCAAGACCGGAACAATGTTTGCTACCCAGTCAGGGTGCTATTCCTCTCTGATGAAGCTGAATTCAATGAGTTTCTTCACTTCAGCCTCAATCGCCTCCATAATCTGAGGGCGAAAGCGCCTCTGCTGTTGTTTGACTGGCTTGGCGTCTGAGCTGATGTTGAGGCGATGCGTGGCGATCCGTGGATCCAAGCCAGGCATGTCCTCATAATTCCACGCGAAGACGTCGATGTATTCCCGTATGAGGGCGATGAGATCCTCTTTTTCTTGGGGAGGCAGGCTACCGCTGATAAATATGGGTTTGGGATTCGACTCAATGCCCATGTTCACCTGGAGGACTTCGTCTTCGGTCGGTGGTTCCCGTTGCTCAAAGCGACTACTCCATTGGGCGTTAACATGGCGATCCCATGTCTCGTCATAAAGTGGAAGCTGTCCATCCTCTGCCATCTCGGTAGGATCCATTGTAGCCATGTTGACTGTAAGGCCATCGAACAGATCCCTCACGCTGACATCCGAGTCCTATGTCGAGGTCACCGACGATCGATCTCCTGAGCACGCGTAGTCGGAGTCCTCGTTGACGTAACGGCACAGGTCTGATGAGGAAGAGGAGTAGCCTAAGCCTCTCCGAGTCCTGTTGAAGTAGTTTGAGGGCTTACCCTTGGGCACGTGGGCAGGTCGGATGACTGTTTTGCGTCCTCGGCCGTAATTCAGGCCCTCCAAACACGTGAGATCATACCCCATGTCGCTCATCATGCGTTTGGCAACTTGGCTGTATTGCAAAAATTGAGGCGCTAGGTCCTCGTCTTCTGACTCGTCCCACATGGTGCGTAGGGGACTATCGATTTGGCCGAAAATAATGTCTTTTTGATATTTATCTCGGGCTGGCACGACAAATACGGCTCGCGACGAGTCGATCGACCGCCACGACGTACGATGAGCACACCGGCATGTACAAGGAGGGATTGCTGCGGAGTTTTGTCCACGAATCTTTGGGTTCATTGCCCTTAGACGTAGAACAAGACGACACATAAGCAAAGTTGGACTTTTCATTCATGATAGTTTTCCCTGCCTGAATGGCGTTGGTTACATGATGACTCTCATAATCGATTACAATTGACTCGAAGTTGTTTAATATCAGGTTATCGCCGTACTCAGGTTTGCTATCCGCCTCGTTGCTGCTTTTCGGCTCCTCAACTGGCGGTTCGATGGGGTCCTGATACAGCAGAGAGTCTGTGAAGTAGTTCTCGATGCCTTTGAAAGGTTGTCTGTCGGCCACTACTGTTTTCACTCGATCGTAGTCGTCCACGTACTTCAAGCATTTGTGAAGGGTGGATGGGACTATCCGATTGCCATGGATCCATGGGCACCCTAAGAGCACGTTGTAAGAAGGCTCGGCGTCGATGACGTAGCAGGTCACTTCCGTCTTCATGCCGCCTATTCGGCATTTCAGGCGGATTTTTCCCAGCGGCCGCGTCCCTGTAGCGTTGAAGCCAAAAATGGTCGTGGTGGTCGAGGAAAAACGCTTCGGCGGTATCCCCAAGTGCTTGATCAATTTTAGGGGACGTTGCTCAACGCAGAGCCCGGGTCGACCTGGATCCGGTCCACTTTCGCCGATCCGACATATCCCGTGAAATACAGTGGTCGGTCATGAGACGTGCTTTTGATGAGCATGTCATCAGGAGTGAAGGTGATGCACGGGACTCGTCTGTCTGAGACCTGGCAACAATTCGTACATTCCTGTTCCGCCTCCGTCTCCTTCGAGAAGTGGATCGAGAATGCCTCTAAATCCGCCAACGCCTCCTGTAGGGCCTCCCGTGTAGACCTGGATAGTCTAAGGAGGTCGTACATGGTAATTCGCGCGGGAATGCTTTTCAGTTGTACGAGCACGTTGAACCGGAAAGGTTGACGGCTTGAGCTGGGTGCATCTGGATTAGGAGGGGTTGCTGCGGCTAGCCTCGCGGGAGGTCTTGCCGTGTTCTCCGCCCTCGTGGGATATTCCTTCGCGAATTCCTTTCCTGCTCTCGTGGCGAAGACGTTGGTGTCTTCTTCAGAGTCGGTAAGGGTGGACATCGCTGCACTGTCTCTATCTGGAATGGCGGAGACAACGTTGCAATGTTTTCTCTTGGCCTCTTTCGAAGGCCTTACAATCCACTGTTCATCGTTGAGGAGGTCTGGGTGGACCCACATTACCTGTCCCGACGGTAGGGTCTGCGGGACCAAGCCCTTCTCTCGCTGGATGTGAGGATCGTCGTTGGTGATCTTCAAAACTGCTTTGGGGATAGGAACTACCCCGACCGGTGCTCGGACCTCTGGGAGATTTGTCCCAAAGCTCAAGGTGATCATGTTCGTGGTCACCTGCTTTTGGACCTTCTCCTTCTTCAAGACCCCTGCGTCGTAGAGGGCCTGGAGCTTATCCATGAGGACGTAGCACTTGGTCGTGTGGTGACCAAGGAACCTGTGATAAGCACAGTAGGTTGGGTCACTGGTTTTGTCCGCCTCCTCATGCTTCGTGGCCTCCGGCAGTTTGATTCGACCACTCTTGAGCAGAGTATCAAACGTTGCCACCACCTGGTCTTCTTTGAAGTCGTATTGCCGCGGGGGGCGTGGCTCGAACTGTCGGGACTTAGGCCTTGGGGTAGATTTTAGCGTTGGGGTGGAATCGACGGCCATGATCTCCTTTCCTCTCGTTCGAGGGGGGTTCTTTGGCGCAGTCGGCTCCGCAGCTCCCTTCTTAGGCTGTGGCTCTTCGGCCTCGAGCCTTTTGATCATGTTTTCTACTTGTTCGCCTTGACGAACAAGCTCTTTCCATGTCCGGGTTTCCACCACACCTATTTTGGATAGGATGTGGATTGACAGGTTGTTACGGCACATCTCGATCAGTGTCGACTCGAACACTTGGTCTCGGCAGTGGACAGATCGGTTCCGAAATCTCTTTACAAAATCATTGACTGATTCCGACTTTCGTTGTTTTTCGGCCAGGAGGGTGGCCATCGATACTTCCGTATCATCGTCGAAGAAGCGGGCCAAAAAGAGTCTTTTGACGTCAGCCCATGATTTGATAGAGCCGGGCTCCAGCTTGCGGAACCATTCAAAGGCCACCCCTTTGAGGGTACCTATGAATAGTCGCGTAAGAATGGCGTCATTCCTTATAAGGAACCCAGTCTGGGTTATGAAGTAGTAAATGTGCTGAGAGGGTGAGCCCTTACCGTCGAATTGTACCAAGCTGATCGGCTTAAACTTCGCCGGGTATGGGACTGTATCCCACTCAATGGGGTAGGGACGAACCACCCCTAGCTTGTTCATGTTTTGCTGAAGCTTCAGCGTGTTAAGCTGGTCTTGGAACTCATCGAACCTCTTGTCACGGGTGCCATCCCCGGTGTGCGACGTCCCTAGCGACGTCTTAGAAGAGTAATCGGATTGCGGATTACTGTTGTCTTCCGTTTCCATCGTAGGACGGTGGGGAGGTACCCACTCTCTATCCCCAGTTTGCTGGGGTAAGGGGCGTTGGGCTCTTTTCTTCTTCTTCTTGTTTAGAAGTTGCTCCATCATCTCTCGTAGAGAGTCGATGGTCGCCTGCTGCTCCTCCAGCTTTTGGGCCATTGTCTGCTTGTGGGTGAGCTCGGTCATGTGTACCCTCGCGGGTACTTCCTGACTCGAGTGTGAGGTCTGGGACGTGGCTGCCGCCGAATGAACCTCGTCCTCGCCGTATGAGGGAGGGACTAGGGTAGAGTAGTCAAACCCGATGCTCGCTCCCTTACGACTACGGGTCCGCTGGTATATGCCGCCCTGTCCGCGCTGGGCGAACCGGCGGTTAGGTCTTAGAACAGAATCCGAATCTGGGGAATCGGAGAGTACCCCTTTACCCTTGTCCGTCATGTTAACTGTGGCGGACGGGAGTTCTAGGTCGTCGGCAGCGCGTCCTTTTTGGTGACGACGCTTTCGACGGGAGGTCCTCGGTCGTGAAGTTTGTTGAGAAAGTCTCTCGAACACTGACGGCTTCGCCGTTCCTAAGCATTGGCAGTCGGCGAGTACCGTGTGGATGAGCCTTTCGCAATGGCACTGAGGGCTCGCCTCATGTATAACGCGCTTGCGAGTCAGATATTCTCGGAGATCTCCTGTGGGTGGTTGGTGATAACCCCCAGTATCAGAAGGATCATTTGGGTGAGTACATGAGAGATCTTTGGATGTACTCTCTGGTGCACGCTGGGTGGAATGATGCGGCGTTGGAGTTAAGCGATCTTGCCTTGACAGGCAATTTTTCGCATTTGGACGAACTCCAGCGCGTAGGTGAGCTTCGACCCTTTGTTTGAACGAGCGGGTTTACGAGGTGTCGCCTATTTCCTTGTCTTTGCGTTTATCCGCCAAAAGATTATGACGAGGCTCGCCAGCCTTCGAGGATTTGCCTATTCTGATAGGCCCACTCGCTTGGGGTGATTTATTCGCGTCAGGGATGTGACCTGAAAAGCGAAGTCCACTTGAGCGGGTGGCCCCATCCTTCTTGGTTGGCGCTCCTGATTTGGAGGGCCTCCCGACATTGGGCGAGTTGCTATCTCGTTTCTCGTTTCTCGGGCCTGTATGGTAATCCAGGCCGTCGCGTGAAGCGGAGGTTTGGGCTTTCCGCCCGACAAGCGTCTGCCGTCGCTGTTGGCTAGCTCTTCCAGCGAAGAGAGTGTCTGCGCGGGCTGTGGCAGTGTGGCTTGTGCCGGACTGAACTGGTGTCTCTTTTGGGGCGGGTGTTACCGAGGGTCGTTTGGCGACCCACCTAGTAGACTCTCCCCCCATGCTCTCGGTCTGGGACTTGGCCTCGAGAGACTTTGGGGCGGGTTTCCCCGTCGAGACTCGGGTAGAGCCTTCTGGCGCGGGAGCTTTGACCGTCTGAGGTTGGCTCCTGTGCATGACTCTGTGGCGCTTGCGGGACGCTTCGCCACCGGAAGAGGAGAGAGACAAGTACTCTTCGTACTTGGCCTGGTCAAACTCAATCTCTAGGGACTCCGCTGTCGTCCCAACAGCAACCTCGTCGAACTGAGCTACCGCCATTTCGCTTGAGGAAACAGCTTCTCCCACTGTGGTCGCCATCTTCTGTAGGTGTAAATTTTTGATTTTCCTAAAAATGGGGGATTTTGTTCGTATTTATAAGAAATCTTATTACAAACTAAATCAATCTGAATTACAACAGAAGCAGAGGGAAGGCCCTCTTTGTTTAATCATGGGGACTTTAAGGTAGCTACAGGATGCTTCGCTCGGTGCTCGCGCCGAGTCTGCTTTCCTTAGACGATTCGACCGAGGTTGTTGGAGAGCTTCAGTACTCAGTAGAAGCTCAAGGTGAAGGAGTTCGTCTCTTCTGGCTCGCCGGCGATCAGGGCTCGGAGCTAGGAGATGGCGCTGTAATGCAAGGGTATGCAGAAAGCTTCTTCCTCTTTTGATTGATCAATCGATCGATCCCTTTCCAAGTTGCTGAAAGAAACCTTTTAATAGGAGAGGGACAGTTTTGCTGTCCCTAGAATTATGGGATGTGACCATATATTGCTCAGAGACATCCTGCTGTTCCCTTATGTTGCCGGCGATCATTCGAGGAGCCGCATGTCGCGTCACATCGTGTAGGAGTGGGAAAGTCCCTCCTTGTACCCGTGATAGCGGCTGCCAGATACTTGAGTGGATCTGACCAGCTCATGGAGCGCCGACGGCTCTGGCTCCCCGTTTGGACGGGTGAGGTGAACAGCATTTATGAGGGTGCAGGATGCTCTGGCAGCCGTCTGCTTACCCGCGCTGTGAACCATCGAGAGGCTATCTGACGGTCCTGGGGCCTTGTGCTTTCTCTCCTCTCCCTATACTTTGATAGAGGTTGGAGAATGGACGTCGTGTATCTGAGCGAGCTCCAGATAGCTTGCGGTGCGCCAACGGCTTTGGTTTTCCATTCTGATGGGTGAAGTGACCCGCATTTATGAGGGTGCAGGCTGCTCTGGCAGCCGTCTTGTTCGCTTGAATTGCGGGCGGCCATCTGACGAATCTGGAGCGCTGTGCTCCCTCCCCGCGCATCGTGAGAAATAGAGAAGATTCGTCTCTAGAAACCCGGCTTTCAACTTACGTAGGTAGACGTGGCCCTCTGTGGGCGGGTTTGGTATATGGGGGCGGATTTGAGCCCCTGAGAGTGGATGAAGGCGAATTCGCACCCCTGCGAGCGGCCTTGGCTCATGAGGGCGGATTTGAACATCTGCGAGCGGATCTGGCTTATGAGAGCGGATCCACCCCTATGTGACTTGGTGTGTGAGGGCCTAGGTGTACCATTGAACCCGTCTCATGGCTACACTCCATTCTTTATCTAAGTGGACGGTCTTGATTTGTGGGCGAATTTGTTTGCTAGTCCGCCGCGGTAATTTTTACCGTCTACAGTCTTTTACCATAAAAAGGACAAAATTTCACGTATTTAACATCGTGGCATGACGTTATTAATAATGCCAAAATTCGTACCTTACACGCACGAGGAATTTTATCTCGGATCCTAAGTAGAGATAAGACAACGTCTAACACACATTACCGGTTAACCTTTCTTCTTGAAAAGAACATCATGATTCACGTCTAGGGGATGTTATCTCAATCCCTAAATAGAGATAAGTGTTAGACCCTAGAGGGGGGTGATTAGGGTCTTATGCTAATCTAATCCGATTTTATGCCAATTAAAACTAATTCAAATATTATTCTTGCAAGATAGATATACAATATGATATGAGTAAGAATATGCAATATGATCAAAGAGATATATCCTAGCAAAGAGGTATATGATGAAGTATATGCATGGATATGTAAACTAACACAAGGGTAAACAATATAAACAAGATAGTGGATGATATAGAAATGAGCAATGTACAATGGCGATATATGATATGAACATAAATATGAATGAACGCCAAAGCACACTCAAACATAATCAAATGATCACGGAGTTCGAACCTTCCGTCCTACGTCTCTGCTCCCCACTCCCGGGGAGAAATCCACTATCACAACCGGGTTTTCTATGCTCACCCGAATAACGTTTACACCTCACAGTGTTGGTTTTCAACGCTCACCGATCAACGTCACTCCTCACACTTTGTTTTCTAGTTCACCGAAAACTACACAACACACTCGGTTTTCTAGCTCACCGAAAACCTTACAACACTCACAATTGTAACAAATATAAATTTGTTCTCTATAATAGATGAGAACTCAATAAAGCACAACTCAATGTTACAATCTCTCACAATCCTAATATACTATGTATGAAAGATACAATAAGCTCAAGTGGATGTGTGTAACAATGAGATATAAATCAAATCTAAACTCAATATAAAAAACTAGCTTTAAAGAAATATAATCAAATAACTAAGCAAATGTAAAGCTAGATAAGAGTTTAGAAAACTTCTCAATAGATCAAGAGGTGGAAGGAGAATAGTTGGAAGCTCAAACTTCAATAGATGATCTCCTCAAGCTCTTGTGGAATTTTCTTCATAAACAAACTCTTGAAACAAACTTAAAAACCCTTCAACAAACTTGTAAAACTCTTTTTAAAACTCTCTTAAACATCAATGAGAAACAATGAGAGTTGAGGGCTTTTTATAGCCTCTTAAACCAGCCACAAACCCCCAAAAACCGAAAATATCAAAAACTAGCCGTTACTAGCCGTTATAGGCTGAAAAGACCAAAATACCCCAAAATCCAGCATTCTGGAAATTTACGTATCTGACTTTTAAAATTAATTAAAAATAGTAAATCAACTCCAAAAATTATAAAATTATGTGGAAAGATTACAGACATATATAATAACATGTTAGAGAAAGAATTTATAAAAAATCATTTCCCAGTTGAGAGAAATAAATTTTTTAACATAGATATATAGTTTCTGAAAATCTGCTGATATACACGATTTTGTAAAATCAATTGGGCATAGCAAAACAACTCCAAAAATGGTAAACATTTGAGGGAAGTTTCTAAACATGTAGATAAACATGTTAGAGAAAGAATTTCTTAAATATCATTTCCCATTTGTGAAAACCATCTGTTTTGTAAGAACATGCATGAACATAAACTTGTTAAAACTTGATTTTTACAAAACGAGTTCAAACAACTTTGAAACATTTTCAAACGTTCTTATAGACTTAATAAAAGATGTATATCATTGTTGTTAAGTCCATAAACCAAGAAAATAATATTTTCACATAATTGCATATTCTATGTAATATAAAACACAATAATAAATATGAAATATGCAATCTCATATTTATAAACATGAAAAACTCAAAACCATGTATGTATGTATATAACTATATATATACATAGAAACCAAAACTTGTGTGTGTATATATATATGTAACTATAAAAATCAAATATGTGTGTGTATATATGATTGAGCTTAAAGTATCAACACACATAATATAAACACCTAAACTAAGTTACCCAAGCAATCTTGATCTTCAATAAGCTTGACTTGGTACACTCTGCGGATGAAGCTTGAACTTCGATCTTCAACTTGAATTTGCATAGCTTCACTCCATAATTCTGCCAACCTCCATTGGATATGATCATTGTAGCGCATATTCCATCCAACCTCTAACTCGTTGTTTGCCTAAAATAAATGCGAAAACACAAACACTAGACAAAAAACAATAGAAGTAAATTGTTTGTTAAACATCATCAAAACAAGAAGGCCAACAATCTCCCCCTTTTTGATGATGACAAACAATTTATAAAAAAGATATATGCATGAAAGGAAATGAATATATAAAGTATAATATATCATGCATATAAACAAGAAAGAATATACTCACAATATTTCTCCCCCTTTGACAACATCAAAAAGGGGACAAAGGAATGAAGAGAGCGAAAGCTCCCCCTATCAATATGCATGGGTGAGTATAACACATAAAAATATATAGGGATTGCTCCCCCTATCAAAATGTCATATAGAATATATGCAATAAAAGATCATGGCAAACATGTGAGCAAGATTAGATGCTAAAAAACAACTCACATACAAAACGATAATGAGAACATAAAAACCAATGTATAAAATAGATTTATGAAAGCAAAAGAAGAGAAACATGAGAATCATGTAAAAAGTTTTCAAATGAAAACAAATCAACCAATTGAAATCATAAATCAAAGTTTAAATCCAAAAACGTAAAATCAAATCATCATTGATTCAAAAATCAAGAGAGGCAATTATATCTAGCTCTTGAGCTAGTAACAACCCATATAAATATTTTTAGCACCTGGTAAACAATGTTTAGGAATAAACACCCAATAACTCCGGAGGGTTATATAAACGTAGTCCTCTCAACAAAACAAAATTAATAATCATGAAAACCAAAGAATTTGATCAAAGAAAATTTGTTTTCATAAAAAGTTTCAAAGCATAATTTTCAAAAACCAAGAAAAGGAAAAATAAGAATACTAAAATTCTTGGTTTTAAAATTTAAATTTGTTTTGGTACCCAAAAACTCTTGGTACCAAAAGATTTAGGGACATGACACTTATCATTTAAGCTCAAAGACCTAGGGTTATGAACCCTTTTAGGCGCATGTGGTGTACTAACATGGTCAAAGCAATATTTACTCAAATGACCCTTCCGATTGCAATTTGTGCAATGAAAGAGATCCATTTATTTTTGTGGACCATTAGCTCGTGCACGGGAAACATTTGCAAACATAGATGATCTTTTAAGATTATTTTGCAAATACGAAACATTATTAAAACAAAACTTTCCTAAGTGGCCATATCTACCACAAACATCACATTTAAACTTTTGTGGCTTAATAAAATCATTTGGCAAAGGTGAAGTCTTTTTCAAATCATAGCAATATTTTGCCAAATGACCAAAACGTCCACAAAGATCACATCTATACACATGAGCATGCTTATGATGAACAATAAGTGCATGTGTGTGTACATGTGATGAAGAAGCTACATGAGATGCACAAGGAGCATTGACATTTTTATGTTTGTGTGCATCATAGCAAAATTTAGATAAATGACCTTTTCGGCCGCAAATAGAACACTTATAAACTTTGCTATATATGTGTGCATAATGAGTGGATGATTTCTTAGACTTGACACACATATTCATAAGCCTCTTATGATTATTAATACATGTTTTCAAAGTTGAATCTAAAGATGAAATGCTTTTATTCATAAGATTCAAATCTTTATTTTTAGGCACATATGCATTTTTAGAAGTAGAACATAAATAGTTATTTATAAAAGAAGCAGTATCATTTCGTATGTTCTCTACTTCTAACATGGCATTATCTTTTTCATGTGTTAACAAGGTAAAGTTTGAAAGCAAAGAATCATGATATAATTTTAATTTTTCATTATTTTCTTTAAGGATCACATTTTTATTAGAAATAGTTTCAAACTTAGATGCTAACAACTCATGATCGGATTTCAAATTATCATGCTTGCTTTGTAAATTAATAAAATTATTTTGTAATTTGTTAAAGGCATGCAATAATTTTTCACTAGCATAAGCAAGTTCATCACTAGATAAATCATTAGTGGTTTCGAACTCACAAACCTCACTAGGGCTATCGCCTAGTGCACGTGTGCATGAAACTCCTTTAGAACTTGAAGCGGGATCCTCCAAAGCTTGTCGGATCGCCTCCAAGTCTCCTTGATGCGCTTCTATGAATTCCCACAATGTATAAACGCTATCAAAAGAATCAAGCTTGTTAGACATAAATGCATCAAATGCATTTAATAAAAATTCTAACATAAGCTTGTTGATAATAAACATCTTTTTATCATGTTTGCTCCACTTGGATTTCTCCAACGTGGGCACAATATAAGCATAATCAATGATTTCCCATTAATCGATATTTTTAGATTGAACAAATATTTTGAATCTAAAACACCATTGAGCATAGGGAAAGAATTAAATTTAGGAGCAAAACTAGAATCATAGCCTAAACAAGATGCATCATTCATATCCATAATATGTAAAAATATACAAGCAAGATACAAATGCAATCAAAACAAGATTAGCATAAAAAGATAACTTGGATCTTTAACTCAAGGCGATAAGTCCTTAAATCAAAGAGCACCAAGCTCTGATACCAATTGTTAGACCCTAGAGGGGGGTGATTAGGGTCTTATGCTAATCTAATCCGATTTTATACCAATTAAAACTAAATGTTACAATAAAGCACAACTCAATGTTACAATCTCTCACAACCCTACTATACTATGTATGAAAGATACAATAAGCTCAAGTGGGTGTGGGTAACAATGAGATATAAATCAAATCTAAACTCAATATAAAAAACTAGCTTTAAAGAAATATAATCAAATAACTAAGCAAATGTAAAGCTAGATAAGAGTTTAGAAAACTTCTCAATAGATCAAGAGGTGGAAGGATAATAGTTGGAAGCTCAAACTTCAATAGATGATCTCCTCAAGCTCTTGTGGAATTTTCTTCACAAACAAACTCTCGAAACAAACTTAAAAACCCTTCAACAAACTTGTAAAACTCTTTTTAAAACTCTCTTAAACATCCATGAGAAACAATGAAAGTTGAGGGTTTTTTATAGCCTCTTAAACCAGCCACAAACCCCCAAAAATCGAAAATATCAAAAACTAGCTGTTACTAGCCGTTATAGGCTGAAAAGACCAAAATACCCCCAAATCCAGCATTCTGGAAATTTACGTATCTGACTTTGTAAAATTAATTAAAATTTGTAAATCAACTCCAAAAATTAAAAAATTTTGCGAAAAGGTTACAGACATGTATAATAACATGTTAGAGAAAGAATTTATGAAAAATCATTTCCCAGTTGAGAGAAATAAATGTTTTAACATAGATATACAGTTTCTGAAAATCTGCTGATATACACGATTTTGTAAAATCAATTGGGCACAGCAAAACAACTCCAAAAATGGTAAACATTTGAGGGAAGTTTCTAAACATGTAGGTAAACATGTTAGAGAAAGAATTTCTTAAATATCATTTCCCATTTGTGAAAATCATCTGTTTTGTAAAAACATGCATGAACATAAACTTGTTAAAACTTGATTTTTACAAAACGAGTTCAAACAACTTTGAAACATTTTCAAATGTTCTTATAGACTTAATAAAAGATGTATATCATTGTTGTTAAGTCCATAAACTAAGAAAACAATATTTTCACATAATTGCATATTCTATGCAATATAAAACACAATAATAAATATGAAATATGCAATCTCATATTTATAAACATGAAAAACTTAAAACCTTGTATGTATGTATATAACTATATATATACATAGAAACCAAAACTTTTGTGTGTATATATATATATAACTATAAAAATCAAATACGTGTGTGTATATATGATTGAGCTTAAAGTATCAACACACATAATATAAATACCTAAACTAAGTTACCCAAGCAATCTTGATCTTCAATAAGCTTGACTTGGTACACTCTGCGGATGAAGCTTGAACTTGGATCTTCAACTTGAATTTGCATAGCTTCACTCCACAATTCCGCCAACCTCCATTGGATATGATCGTTGTAGCGCATATTCCATCCAACCTCCAACTCATCGTTTGCCTAAAATAAATGTGAAAACACAAACACTAGACAAACAACAATAGAAGTAAATTGTTTGTTGAACATCATTAAAACAAGAAGGCCAATAATAAGTATACGCCTAACACGCGTTGCTGGTTAGTCTTTCCCCATAAAAAGGATGAAACCTATATATTCAATACCATAGAACCAAGTCTAAGAGAGTTTATTCTTGTAGCACAACGTCACATGTGAAACGAATTTAGATAATTCATATGCAAGTTCGATTCAAAAGATAATCAGTAAAGGCATATCAAATCCGTTGATGGCTGAGAGTTTACAAAAATTCCTAAAGTTTATGCGTAACACGCATTACCGGGTGGTCTATTCTCGTGATAAATGATGAAGTCTATGTATCTGATATTATAGCATTAAGACTAAGAGAGTTTATTCTTTTAGCATAATGTCACCAGCGGAACGGATTTAAACAATCCGCATGCTAGCCCGACTCAAACAATAGTCGATAAAGGCCCGTCAAACCTGTTTACAGCTCTGGATTTACCAAAAATCCTATAAGTATTAGGGTTATTTATTCTAAACAGAATGAGTAATCGTAATAAGGTATAAAAGTCACTGACACACCAGCTTCACCAGTCGGTTTCGTGACTTGAACACCCGAGAGAACATCAATTCCAGCCAAAGTTTCCACAAAGGACCTCGGACGCATTCGCAGTCGTAGCCATATCAGCTTCAATAGCTGGTCCTATAACCAAAACTCCTCTATGGTTAAGCAAATAACTAGCAGGATATAATGGTAAGATCCATACCTGCAGATGAACCAGCATTAACGGTTGGTCCTGCAACCTCTACACTTAGGCCTGCTATACATTACAACGGCGGTCAAGCTTAAATTCTGTAGACTCCAGTTAACATATGAGTATAAACTGTGTTCACGTCAGTCCACGTGTTATAATGAAGGTCAACGTAGGTCAACTCGTTGCAACGAAGGTCAACGCCAGTCAACGCATTGCGAAGAAGGTCAATGAGTCGACAATTTTCACCAAAATAGAGCTCAAATCAAGTCTGAGCCTCGGGACAAGATGACACCTCCTATGTCGATTTGAAAGGCGAAGCTAGGCGAGACGAAGCTAGTTGACACGAAGCCATTCGACACGAAGCCCGACCATACGAGTCGATACCTCCTGTGTTGACTCGAAAGGCGAAACCAGTCGACACGAAACCCGACCAGTCGACACAAAGTCAGTCAACACGAAGCTAGTCAACACCAAGCTAGTCAACATGAAGCCCGACCAGACGAGTCGACACCTCCTGTGTCGATTTGAAAGGTGAAGTCAGTCGACACGAAGCTAGTTAACACAAAGCCAGTCGACACAAAGCCTGACCAGTCTAAACAAAGCTCGACCGGACGAAATGACACTCCCTGTGTTAACTCGACATCTCGATTAACTAGACAAGACAACACCTCTTGTGTCGACACGACTGTAGGCGTATAAAATTGCCTATAGGTCCCTTAGCACAGCTCGACACGGTGATTCGACAAAACAACGAACCATCGAGTGACAAGGCGACGAGATCAACAAATTGCACACGAGCAACGGAATTCGCGTGCGGAATCAATCCAATGGTTTGAGAAGTCAACGAGTCGTCCAACCATAAAACGGATTCGAACTCAAACACCAAGGCGGATTTACTACCAAATAAAGATCCAGACTATCAAATCGAGGTCCGGATAAATCAAATACAGAACCGGAAAGCAGAAAACGACGGAAAACAACACCCCGAGGGGCTCGGCAAAAACCGAGCCACCTCAAGGTGGCTCGGCCAAAGCCGAGCCACCCTGAGGTGGTCGGCCCAGATCTGTGCCAAATGCACAGATCTGGTTGCCTATATATAGGGGGGGTGATTCAACTTTTGGGAAGACTTTTGGAGAGCCAAAACTCTGCCGGATTGAGATCTTGTTCTTGAGTTCTTGAAGGCTTGAAGACTTGGACATTCAGATCTGTTTCTCGGCGAGCATCCGCATCACGAAAGGAATGAGTTCGAGAGGATCAGATCTTAGATCTACGTTGCTATACTCCGGATCAAAGCTTGGTCTTTGATCCCGAGAATCGAGCGATTGTTTCCTTGGTGAAATAATCCCTCCGGCTATTATTTCCTTGGTGAAATAATACCCGTAATATTGCGTAGATCTGTTCGGATCTAGATCGTGCGGTGGTCAACGAATCAACCATCGGCACAGGCAAACAACCCACGAAAGCGAGTGACCGGATAACAGGAGCTCGCGATTTGTTCGACAAATAAGGAAAGTTGTAATTTTCATTTTTTTGTTTGATTTTCATTGTAACCGGATCTTATAAAAAGACCGGATCTTTGTAACCCAAAAAGTTGTTATTTAAGAGTACAATGGAATCATCAATGAAGAAAGATACCATTTTTCCCGTGAACAATCTGGCGACCACAATGGGAGCCACCGATCTCGCTGTCGAGATCGGAGCGTCGCAGCCGTGGATCTCGATCCCGGTCATGGAGGAGGTCGAGTATGAGTTCGACCAGCAGAAGTACGAGGAGTACGTGTCCTCATCTGGATCAACCTCCCCCCGTAAGTCCAAGAAATCCCAGAAGTTCTCCTCCAGGAGAAAAGTTCGTTGGTGCGAAGAAGTTGAAGCCACCAACGACGACCTCACCCCGATCGACGCCGAAGTTGCGTCGGGTGAAGTCCCACCGGCCTCCAAGCAGGTCAAATCCGCCATTGAAGGCGTGGTGACTCTCTCTAAGAGAGCTCGCCAGAGGCAGCGTCAATGCCTTGCGAAACAATTCGCAAAGGCCATGGAGTCAGTCGACGGGGTCCGCTACAATGCGGATCTGAAGAGCAAACGAGGCAAACAGCCTCAACAACAAATGAATGGTGGTTCCTCCAAGCCATCAACGATGGAGTGGGTCCGTGTCAAACGGAATCGCTCGATGCTGGAGGAGCGCATCCGCAAACGTCGCGCATTATCAGCGCAAGCACGGGCCAAAACTGAAGAAGCCCGTCGGAAGCTACAGAAGGAGGTGGCCAAGAAGCCGCCATCAACATGCAAGGTTTGGAGGCCGAAGTCTGAAGCGGCGGTTCAGACCAAGGAGCAACAATTGCAGCCTCCGAAAGTTCAATATCCGGCAAATCAATCCAAATTGCCGGTGATTTCCACAATTGTTCCAGGAGATCCCACAGGACCATCCCAGAAGAGGAAGTCGGTTTTGGAGCGCCTCGGTCCACTTCCCAAGGAACGAGGCAAAGCACCAGTCCAAGAACGGTTGGGGCCAATGAAGAAGTCCCAAACGATTCAACATGCTGGGGGTCGCCGCAACCCTCAACATTTGGAGAAAATCGTGGCACCCAAGCGCACAACTTTGTGCATCAAAGTGCAAGAGCCCGCTGAAGATTCACGCCCACAAAGGCGCGTTTCGAGGCGCGTGACTCTCGAAAGCCCAAAGAAGGCAAGTCGCCCTCAGAAGGAAACATTCTCGTCTGATGACGAGGATGTTATACCTGAGAAGTCGTGTCAACACACAATAGGTTACTCCGATCGTCAAGCTGACGAGTTGTACTATTGTGACGAGAGCACGAGGAAATCCAGAAAGAGAAGCCCTTGAAGGCTCGAAACTCAGTGTCCTTGTTCAAAGCTCATTCGGGCGGTACTGTCTGAGTGCAACTGTGTCAAGGCAGTCCCCGAGAGAGTTTCTGTGTTTGAAAGACTCAGCATTGAAACGCTAAAGCCAAGGACTCGGCGTTTCCGAAGAAGAGGAACGATGGTCGAATACGGTGAACATTCGAGGGTCACCGCTAACATGACCAGCAAAGGAACATCGGCTCAGGACAACCCCGAGGCGATTCCAGAGGTGCCCCGACGTGTAACTCGTCTTCAATCCGGAGCCATCATTCGTGCAACGTATGGTAGGGTTCAGACAAGAGTACCTTCGGGAGATGAAGAATCAGATGCCGGCTCAGCAATTGCATCTGACAATATCGTGTCCAGTGAAGGGCAACCCCACGAATCATTCATGATAAACGCGGAGCAAGTGGCCAAGATGCTCGAAGAGGCCATGGCCAAACAACAGGAAAACTTTAGGTTCGAGATGCAGATGGCCATGCAGAGCATGAGAGAAATACATGACCAACAAATCCAGGCACTGACGAATCAGCAAGGCGAACCAAGCCGCCGTAATCTAGTTGTTCAGGAAGTGGAGAATGCGAATGCGGATGAAACCCGTAATGCCAATGATCCTCCCATTAATGCAGGGGGTGGCAATGAGGATGCTAGTCACAACACCACGCTTCCACCTCCGAATCGTACTGATGAAAACTCGGGTGAAAGTCTGAAAATTAAAAACCTCGAGAGCAAAATCAACACATTGATTTCCGCTCAAGAGATGAAAAAGATGGGCATTCCTTGTCCATACCCAAGAGAGTGGGAATTAATCCCATATCCGGCGAAGTTCAGTCTAATTAACTTCACGCCGTTTAATGGGATGGGCTCACCCACTCAGCATTTGATTTATTTCAAATCATACTTGGGGGTAATCTCTGGTAATGAGCCTCTAATGGTGCGGTCATTCGTTGGCACTCTTCGCGGAGCTGCCTTCGATTGGTATCGCCGCCTCAAGCCAGGAAGCATAAACAGCTGGGACGACATGGAGACTAAGTTTCTCACAAATTTCTTTGACAACGATACCGAGATATCCATCGGATCGCTGCTCGATGAGAAGCAGAAAGACGGGGAGTTAGTCGACACCTTCGTTAAAAGGTTCCGGAACAAGACGATGAATTGCCGGGATCCGATCACTGAGGAGTTCATCCTCCAGACCTGCCACAACAACCTTTCGCTAGACGTGTTGAAAGCAATGGGCACAGCACCATCCAAGACATGGAAGGATTTGAAGGTCCGAGGGGAGCAAGCTGAGCGATTCCTCAGGAGAAAGAAGGCGGAGAGAGGCCAACTGGCAACAAATCCTCCGAAACAGAACTTCAACCCGAACGGAAAAGGTAAAGCTCATGCTAATGCCGTTGATGCTAACCAAACTTTTCAATTGCAACCTCAGCAACAGCAGCAACAACGAGCGCCACAACAATCCCAGCCGCATTGGCAGCAACGGTCTCAGAAGCAAAAATCTTCAGAGCCGAAGTTTCCTAAAGTGTACTCCTTCAAGGATGATGAAGTTCCTGGCATCTTCAAGTACTTGTTGGAAAACAACAAAATCCAACTGCCGGCGATCGTAGATCATGAAGGGGCCAGCAAAGTGACGGACCCGAAGTACTACGCGTACCATAGAGCGATCCACCACCCTACGAAGTCTTGCTACCACCTCAAGGACAAGATCCAGGCGTTAATCGACGTAGGGGTCATAACCCCAAAACCGGCCAAGAATGTGGGAGCAAACGCGATGTCAATCAGTTTCGGATCGGTGCCTACAACTTGGTTCGAGCCGAAACGCATCACCAAAGTGGGAATGAAGACGGTGAATGATGACCCACATGGACAGCGTCAAAAAGGACTTGTGCCACACACAGCCCCAAACGGCGAAATCCTCTAGGTTCATCCAGATCTCATTGAAGATGAACAGTGGACAACGTCTTCGAAGAGAAAGGGCAAAGGAAAGGCTTGTCATGCAACTTCCGCAATCTTCGAAGAAGATGGCGATGAAGCTCCTACCTTTCCGCTTTCCGACGAAGAACAGGAAGTCTTTGCAACCCGGAGTGGAAATGAGTATCACTTGAAATATCCATCTCCTGGTGATTAATTAGCTGAGCAAGGAGTGGCAAAACGGGGACCAGCCAAGACTCTCACAGAGCTGGGGGTGATTACGGTTCCTAAACCGGTTGAGGAGGCTCGACAACAGCCGGTAGATAAACAGAAAGAAAAGAGGCCCGAGGAGGTTCAAAATCCGAAGCAGTCTCGTTTCAGTCGTCCGATTGGAAAGGATAAACCGGAAAGTTCGAAAACTCCGCGCGTCTTCGACATCATGGCTCAGCTAGCCAATATCCCAGCACAGATAACGCTATATGAGTTGCTGCGGCTGTCTAAGGAGACTAGAGAAGCCTTACAGGAAGCCTTGGCCGATTCAGAAGCATTCCTCACTCGGATCAAACCGGCGTCTGAGGAACTAGAACTTTTAACTCAACAGTGCAATGTGGCAGCTAAGAACATTCCCTGCATCACCTTCACTAAAGAGGACATGCAGACGAAGAATTCAAACCATGATCGACCCCTGTACTTCGTCGGGTACATTGGCTCCAGCGAAGTCAACCGAATCCAAGTGGATCCGGGTTCCGCTGTGAGTATTATGCCACTTCGCCTAATGCATAGCCTTGGCATTCCAGTCAGCAAATTAGCGTCTATGGGCACGGTCATTTACGGATTCAACACCAGCGGGTCAAGGCCTTTGGGAAAGATCCGAATAAAGTGCCAAATGGGCGATCTGAAGACGGAGGTCACGTGCTACGTGATTGATGCTGAGACATCCTATAACTTACTACTGGGTCGGCCTTGGATCCATAGTAATGTTATAGTTCCCTCCACCTTACATCAGTGTCTGAAATATGTCGACACTGATGGAAGGGTCAGGACGGTGGTCGCGGATAAGCAACCATTCAAAGGGTATGAGAATTACTTCACTGATTCTCTCCTTTATGGTAACGAATCTGATACGGAACCATCGGTTCAGGGCACGGACAGCGGAGAAGAAGCTGATTCCGAGGCCGGATTCGATTATAATGGCGGTTTTGTTTTAAATGACATTGTACCCTTTGTAATCAATCTTAACGATGAACAATCGTCAGATGGCGGTTGTAACTGGCAACTTGCCGATATTAAAATAAATCATGATTTAGAGTACTCCTTGTCTCTTGATGATGCGATAAAGGAATTATACGATAATCCTGATTTATGTATGCCGCTCCGATCATCTTATGTAACGAAGAAACGTCTCCAGCATTCTTTCGGAACAACCCGAATTATTCCTGCCAAGATAGGGGACAAAAAGAAGTGATTTATGGTAAAGGAGAAAATCTTCCGTTGCCAGATCATTTCCTAAGAGAAGACGAAGATGATGACAAATCTGGTCTGCACTTATCTAAGTATAGTCCGGAAGCGCGCACGCTCATGGAAAAACAAGGGTACGACTTCACACTCGGAGAAGGTTTATACTTCGATCGAGGTTCCCGTATCCCAGTCAAAGCGGCATATGTACCAAAAGGGAAACCGGATGATTATTACCGTCACAAGAGAGGCTTAGGCTATGTTTCATCGTCTGATGACGAATGTGGTTGGCAAATCATCGATCAAATTGCTAACAAAGCTAAGGATGGGTACTTTCCAGATTCTTCAGCTAGGGATTCCGACACAAGTTTGGGAGAAGTGTTCAAGACCTTAATGTCGAACATGACTACAGCTGATCCATCTACGATGGAAGACGACGATCAAATGCCAACATGGGAGGACCCATGGGTTCATCACCTAAACATGCAGTATGGCGATAGATTTGAACAGAGGGAACCCCCCACAGAGGACAAGATAGTCCAAATTAATATGGGCGATGACACCAACCCGAAACCCATATTCATCAGCGATAGTCTTCCCCCAAATGAGAAAGAGGAATTAATTGCTCTCATCAGGGAGTATATCGACGTCTTCGCTTGGAACTATGAAGACATGCCAGGGCTTGACCCTAATGTGGCAATGCACCGCCTCGACATCAAGCCGGATGCCAAACCTGTCAAACAACAGCAAAGACGGTTTCGTCCGCAGATTATGGAAGCCATCGAGGCAGAGGTTAAGAAGTTGATTGACTCAGGATTTATCCGAGAGGAACAACATCCAGACTGGTTAGCCAACATCGTTCCCGTCATGAAGAAGAATGGCAAAATCAGGATTTGCATCGACTTCAGAAACCTGAATGAAGCATGTCCAAAAGACGATTTTCCTCTCCTAATCACGGATGTCATTATCGACAATACATGCGGATTCGAGAGAATGTCCTTCATGGACGGCTTTTCAGGGTATAACCAAATCAAGATGCACCCGGATGACGAGAAACATACAGCATTCAGAACGCCCCTCGGTGTCTTCTGCTACACGGTGATACCTTTCGGTCTGAAGAATGCAGGCGCCACATACCAACGAGCGATGACTAAAATTTTCCAGAAGCACCTCAGGAAAACGGTTGAATGCTACGTTGATGATTTGGTGGTAAAAAGCCGCAACAAAGAAGATCACATCAAGGACTTGAAAACGATGTTTGATCTCATGCGGAGTCATCAATTGAAAATGAATCCCACAAAATCCTTCCTCGGAATGTCCAGCGAAAAATTCCTTGGATTCGTCGTCACCACTAAGGGTATACACATCGACCCAGACAAGGTAAAGGCAATACATGAATTGCAACCCCCGAGGAATCTAAGAGAGCTCAGAGGATTGCAAGGGCATTAAGCTTATATCCGGAGGTTCATCTCAAATCTTTCTGGGAAGTGCCAACCATTCTCTAAGCTAAACAAGAAAGGTGTGTCATTTATCTGGGACGATGCTTGCCAAAAAGTGCTCGAAGATATCAAGACATATCTGATGAATCCTCCTGTTCTTGTTGCACCTAAATCAGGTAAACCGTTCTTGATTTATATCAAGGTGATGAACCATTCGATAAGTGCTTTATTAGCATAAGACGATGATAATGGTCACGAACAGGCAGTTTATTACTTAAGTCGGACCTTGATAGGCGCCGAGTCTCGGTATCCGATGATCGAGAAAGAATGTCTCGTATTAGTATTCGCAGTGCAAAAGATGCGACATTACTTGGTTGGCCAGACGATTTACGTCATTGTTAATGTTAATCCGGTATGGGTATTCATGACTCAACCGGGTTCGATGAATTGGCGGTTAGCGAAGTGGGCCCTTCTCTTGTCCCAATATGATTTGCACTTCAAACAGCAGAAGTCGGTCAAAGGACAAGCGATTTGTGATCTTTTGGCGGCAAGTCCGACAACAGATACGGTTGAAGTATATGATGACTTGCCAGATGAAACCCACGAGGTTAATACCACATCACACCAACAAGTATGGCAATTATACTTTGATGGTGCTTCGAGAGCAGTTAATAAGGCAATAACCCCTAGATGTTCTAGAGTCTCTTCCGGAGTTGGAGTCGTCTTAGTTTCCCCGGGAAAGCATGTTATGCCTCGAGCTTATTCACTGACGGATCCATGTTCCAATAACGTAGTAGAGTACAACACGCTCCTCATTGGACTCAGTTTCGTCGGGGAGCTGGGGATCGAATATCTCGAAGCTTTTGGGGATTCTCAATTGATAGTCAACCAAGTTCGTGGAGAGTATAAAGTCAGGAACCCAGATCTGATTCCGTACCACCAGGAGGCCATCAAAATAGCGGATTCTTTTGAAGAATTCTATATTGAATACATCCCTCATCTCCAGAACGCTTATGCGGATGCACTGGCAGCACTAGCGGTATCACTCACGCAGCCGCCCGAAACTGAACTACTAGTCACAGTAAGATCACATCAACTCTGTATACCCATATACAATATGGATATCGAAGAGGAAGATAACAGAAACAAAAACGCCAAAGAGGCGAACTCAACCCAAATCGGGTCTGAGTCCCGAGATTGGCGCTTTCCCATCATTGATTATGTCCAATATGACATTTTATCGGAGGATGTAAAAGAAAAAAAATCTATTCGCCGAAGAGCACCACGGTTCTTTTACAATACCGAGACCAATACATTATACCGTCGAGGGTACGATGATTTGCTTCTCCGATGCCTTTCGAACGAAGAAGCAAAAGAAGTTCTTAAGGAAGCACACGAAGGAGAATGCGGTGCGCATCAGCCTGGCCCCAAGCTGTATGATCGAATCAGAAGAATGGGATATTTCTGGCCAACAATGGTTCGTGACGCGATCGAGTACGCCCGAGAATGTCACGCTTGTCAAGTGCATGCAAATTATATGCACCAACTACCGGAGCGGTTACACACGTCAACCACGTCCTGGCCATTCGAGACATGGGGTATGGACATTGTCGGTCCTATTTTTCCTCCTTCAGTCAAAGGTGATCGATTTATCCTCGCTATCACGGACTACTTTTCGAAGTGGGCTGAAGCAATTCCGCTTAAAGAAGTGAAGACGAACAACGTCATCAACTTCATCAAGCATCACGTCATATACCGACACGGCGTGCCGAGATGGATCATTCATGACAACGGTCCGTAATTCATAAGCAACGCTTTCATCAGGTTCTGTGACAAATTCAAGATTCAAGATGTTTCGTCAACGGCTTATTATCCCGCTGCTAATGGATTAGCTAAGGCTTTCAACAAGACGATCATCAAGATCCTGTCAAAACTCGTGAAAACCAATAAGCGAGATTGGGACGATAAACTCGGCGAAGCGCTCTGGGCTTATCGCACCACCATACGCACACCTACGGGAGCCACCCCCTATTCGTTGGTTTACGGATGTGAAGCAGTGCTACCGTTGGAGATTCAAATCCCCTTCCTTCGGATCGCTCTCGCAACGGAGATGACGACCGAAGAGCAGCATCAAAAACGTCTCGAAGAACTCAAGAGGTTGGATGAAAGGCGCTTGGAAGCTCAACAACACATCGAGTTCTACCAAGCCAGGATATCTAGGGCTTTCAACAAGAGGGTCCGACAGAGAAGCTTCAAGGAAGGAGATCTGGTCCTTGCTGCTCGCCAACTAATAATCCTCAACTCCAAGAAGAAAGGTAAATTCGAACCCAAGTGGGAAGGACCGTTTGTAATAGACACAGTCTATTCAAACGGCGCTTATCGCTTAATTTCTCTAGAGGGTGTTAGGCAATTAATGCCAATAAATGGGAAGTTCCTAAAAAAATACTATCCCTAGTACACTCAGGATAACTCATTTATCGGGAAGTTCCTTGAGGGATATTACATCTAATATTCTAGAGGATAACCCAAAATCCCTCACTGATCAATTCCATTTGACAGTGAGTCCACCAAAAAATGTTCTCCTAGCCCTCTTGACTCTTTTCATGAACAAGAGGTACACTTTCAGTTTGGAGTCCCCTTTCGATAAACGAAAGAATTCCCCTTCTTTTCTCTTTGGTTAAATCTCTTCATGGTTATAACCGAAGTTGAAATTTTATTTCGATAAACGAAAAACTCATCTAGATAATCGATCCTATAAAAGGTAAGCTTATTTAGATCTTCCGGATTCTCGGAGTGGAGATCCCACTTCTAGTTTCTTTCTTGTACTGGAAATAGAATATAAAATTCTTCCTTTCCAGAATCAAGGAATAGAATATAAAATTCTTCCTTCCTTGTTCGGGGAATAGAATATAAAATTCTTCCTTTCCCACACCAACTCTTTTTTCAAAATTTATCAATTTAGGATTCATCCTAGGAAGTTTATCCCGAATCCTAAGCAGGGATAAGTCTGCGCCTAACACGCGCTGTCGGTTTAGTCTTTCTCCGCAGAAGAAGACACCAGAGTTCGATTTTGGGCTATTTTATCCTGAAACCTAAGAAAGGATTAGTCAGTGCCTGACACGCACCGCCGGTTAGTTCTTAACCATTAAAAAGAACACCCACCCACATATTCAATATTGTGGCAGGTTGTTATTAATAACGCCAAAATCCATGCCTTACACGCATGGGGAATTTCATCCTGAATCCTAAGAAAGGATATGCCGACGCCTAACACGCGTCGCCGGTTTGGTCTTTATCCGTAGAAAAAGATACCAGAGCCTGACTCTGGGGACCTTTGTCCCGAAGCCTAAGTAGGGATAAGCCAACGTCTAATACACGTTGCTGGGTAGCCTATTCCCAAGACAATGGCGAAGTCTACATATTCGAAGTTGTAGCTAAAAGTCTAAGGGAGTTCATTCCTTTAGCACAACGTCACATGCGGAACGGATTAAGACAATCCGCATGTAAGCCCGACTCAAACGGTAGTCGGTAAGAGCACATCAAATCCGTTAAAGGCTGAAGATTTGCCAAAAATCCTAAGTCAACGTCTCATACACGTTGCTGTTTAGTCTTTTCACAGGAGAAAGACGAAGTCTACGTATTCAATGTCGTAGCACTAAAAGAGTTAACTCTTTTAGCTTAACGTCACGTGCGGAACAAATTTAGACAATTCGTATGCTAGCCCGACTCAAACGGTAGTCGGTAAAGGCTAATCAAATCCGTTGAAGGCTAGGGGTTAGCCAAAAATCCTAAAGCCAACACCTAACACGTGTCGCCGGGTAGCCTATTCCCGTAACAATGGCGAAGTCTATGTATTCGACATCATAGCACAAAGTCTCAGAGAATTTAATCTCTGAGCGTAACGTTACATGCGAACGGATTTAAACAATTCGCATGCTAGCCCGACTCAAACGGTAGTCGGTAAAGGCTCATCAAACCCGTTGAGGGCTGAGGGTTTGCCAAAAATCCTATGAGTATTATGGTCAATCATTTCAAACGGAATGACGAATCATAATAAAGATGAAGATGAAAACCAGTTTCATTAAAGGAATCAAAAGTCAAAGTACTCAGCAAACAAAATCATACATCAAAACCATGACCAAAAATCTGCTGACTGATCTTAGACAGCTTCTCATCATAAGCTTGCCTAAGTTCAGTTCTGATGGACTCCTCGGTGGTGGCTGAAGTCCTCGCAGCAATCTCCTCTGTCTCGACTAGATTCTGCTTCAAGGATTTCAGCTCATCAGATAAGGCAGTGTGGGTTTGCTAATCCTGTGCTTTCGTCATCTGAAGAATATCCATAGTCTCCTCTTTTTCACGGAGTGCTCTTCTGAGCTGGTCCATCTCGGTCGCACAAGAAGCAATAGAAAGGTCGAGCTCGGCAAGCGAAGATGATCTAGTAGTAAGGCTGGTCTCAACTCGATCTACTCGGTCCCGCTGCATCTGAATCTCGAGCTCGGCAAGAATCTGAGTCTCGCGCGATGACTGTAAGCGGGTATCCAGCTCGGCAGCAATAAATGAGGAGGCGCCTGCATCTCGGAGCTCACGAAACATCTGAAGCTCATGATCTAGGCAATCGAGGTCATCAACTATAGCCTGTGCCAAATCTGGATATCCTGCTTCCCTTATCAAATTGACTTTAGAATCAAGGAAAGGCTTGAATTGGTGAAGGAAGAGTCCACCGTGGAAGAGCTTGCCAATCATAGCATTCACGAAGGAGAAGAAGGAGCGAAGTTCTATGCAGAGAACGATCTTCTCAGGATCGTTGTCTGATAACAATTCCTTCACTAGGATATGAAGCCGAGAAGAAGACCCTACACAAAGAAGGAGAAATCCATCAAAAATGTTTTGAGGAGGAAATAAATAACATTCTCAGTTGCTTAATTCATACCCTCTTGAGTCACTGGGGGTACTGGGGGTGTAACCGCTGCAGAGGTATCAACTGGTGTAGTTGGTCTCGCAGTCGGCTCAACAGGATCAGTCTCAACAAAAGCTCCTGTCAAACACAAAACAGAATTCTCAGAGACATCACATTATAGCTGCATTAGTCAAGAATTGGCTAGTCCTATAATTAACTTGAGAGGAGGCACGTACCTTCAAAAGAACCACCCTCAAGGTTCTCGGGGAATGTGGACTCAGGAAACATATCTCCAGGCAACTGGTCATCAATCTGAGGAGAGCCACACATGAAGTGAATCATAGGAGTATCCACAAGCAAGCCTTCCTCGTCAAAATCATCAATCGAGAAGTCTGACACAAGAGAATATAAGTACCAAAGAAGAATGAAGAGACTACAACCAATTGAAATGAGTTACCTTTTACGGGTGCATTAGCCTCTTTATTTCCAAAATCCACGTTCGCCTCCTGCAAATTATCTGAAGGAACGAGAAGTACAGAGACAATTAGAGGATGCGCAAATTCCGAATCATTCGACTCCTTTGCGTGTCATCTAAAAGATATATTGTCAATGGTAGATGTACCTGGATTCGCTGGGTCGGGTCCTACATTGATATCCTCCCTAACGTCGGCAGCTACTGCAGGCCTTTCCACCTGGCGCGATGAGTCAGGCTCGCCAGGAGATACAGGAACAGGATCAGGACTCATCTCGCTGTCTCCACGCTCTCCTATATAGAGATGGAAAATCATGAGTCAATATTCTGAATAATCAAGAGAATGGTTTACAGGGTAGATTTTACCTCCGTCACTAGCAGGATCATCACTAGCCAAATCCATATCAGATGCTCGGGAAGCTGCACGCGGCTTGCGGGCTAATCTCTTCCGCCTAGCTGCAGGGACAATAATCGAAGGTCTCGCCTGGGGAGGATGACGGAACTCTTCTTCCTGGTCACCAATGGTCCCTGAAACATCAAACCAATGTCAGCTTTAATAATTCTGGAAAGCAGAAGAAGAAGATGAATGATTAACCTCGTTTGAAAAAGTCCTCGTAATCTTCAAGATTTCCGCCTGAAGCCTCGTCTGCAGAATGGAAGGTCCTCTTTCCCTCTTCATCAATCCGACGAGTCTTGTTCCGTATCCTCTGTGACCGAGCGTTCTCCCAAATCCTACGAGAATCAACCTGAGAAGCTTCCTCGGCCTCTAGCTCTGCGATCGGCTTCACGGGGATAGTCTTATTAGCTGCTAACAACCACTTGCAGCTTAAGAAAATGAGGTTCAACTGCCGATCAGCACTCAGGAGACTGAACTTAGCACCAGTACAGCCAGTCATGGTCCACAACCATGCACGGAGACCATCCACCAAACCGCCGTGAGCCCGAAGCTGCTGACGGGGATTCCCGACGTAAAGCTGATCATAGCCAAACTGGCGAGCAAATCGGCAGGGTAGATATGGCTCTATGAAACACAGATCCCTCACCCGAAAAGTCAGATAACCTGGCCTAATGTTCACCAACCAGTTAAAGCAGCCGATGTCTAAGTGAGTCCGATACTCCCTCGGCCTCTCCTCATCTATCAAACAATCGCCATATCGGCCGGAGAACTGCGGAAAGCAAGTGGAAAATGTCCAACACTTGTGGACCTGCAGCTGCTGTCTGATGTCAGAAAATCCGCGCCCCTCCCACTTGCCATTCTCAAGCAACTGTAGTAGAGGAACAGAGTGGTCTGTGGCGTTCGGTACCGACATCATGTCAGAACGGTGAAGGACGAACCAAGCCATCAAATAAGTGTACGGAAGCTCCGTCTTAATAGTGGGAATCTGACCCGGAAAATCACTTTCCTTCCGTGTAAAGGCACCAGAAAGCTGTCGAAGTCCTCGATGAATGTTAGCCACCATCATCGGAAGAAGTGAAAGTTCTTTCTTGTAGGCAAGCTGAACTGCTGGGTAGAGCACTTCCAAGGGCAAGGCGTCGCCAGACTGATATGGAACCACACATTTCTTTAACCAAATAGCGAGATAACCGGCAAGAGTCATCGGTCGAATTGGTGTGGTTGCATGCCATAAGAATGATTTGAACTTGGTCCCTGCAGGAAAGCCACCCTCAGGACTGCTAGTGGTATAAGAATGAGCGTCAATCTTCTTCAGTAGACTGTTCACCCCTGAGGGAGTAAGTGTGGCCAACTCACAAATAGCCTTGCCAGAATTACTTTCCAGATTCTTAAACAAATAGTTTGCAAACTGCTTCAGACTCACGAATACCTTAGTCCTCTTTGCTAAAGGCTCAGACTGCGCCAAAGCAATATGATAGTGACAAGTGAGGTCCCATAGAGTCTCATAGCGATCGGGCATACGATCCTTCAATTGATTCAATTCATGATTGGAGGGAAAGTATTCCTGATATAACATCTGTCCTATGGGCAAACCAGAAATCCTGTGCATCTCGTGAAGAGCCAAGCCCAACTCCCCTTGCCGGGTCAGAAAAGTGTTCGAGTCTGGATTATAAAGCTCGAACAAAGCATAGAAATGCCTCGCGCTGACAGGCAAGCCATACATGGTGGCACGAACGGCTGCATATAAACCACAAGCGTGCAACTCCTCGCCCCATCGGCTTAAGACGTACGTCGTCATGCGAGTCCACCAAAACTTGTCCAAAGAATGGACCCAACCATAAATTCTGTGACGCGTCGCAGGCATCTCCCGTCCTAGAACAGCGAGGCGATTCCTCAAGGTAGAAGCGGTGGCAAGGAACTCGTTACGTGGTGGCGCATCCAGCCCTAATACTCCAGGACGCAATCCGGTGACATGACTCCTGCTCGAGCCAGGAAATGCCTGATGAGTGATGTAACCGTAGTGGACGCTCTCATGCTCCTTCATCAAACGTCACGACATCTCCCGTGTCACAGCCTGACGTCTGAGCTCAGTCAATGAACGATGCCGAGGAATCTTCGGTAAGTATATGAAACCACTGCCGGTTTTATGAAGCCACAGCTCGGCATCAATAAACACGGCATCCGGGTCTTCGACAGAGTCGCCAAATAAAAAATCGCTCTTCCTGAGAGGCTGAATAGAACTGGTATCCTTCACGAAGGGCGCATCTGTAATCAACTGTCGAAGAGCTCGATGCCCACCTTCCTTCACTACTTGGGCAACCTCAGTCGATGTGCCCAAAGCGAACTGAGGAGTAACTGGAATGGGGGAAAGATCGTCGGAAGTCGAATAGTACTCGCCACGATGCCCATATACTGCATGAGATGAGAATGATCCAGAAGGATATCCCACTGGAAATAAACAGTTAAACACCTGTTAGTCTCAATTATAAAAGGAAATTGAACTCATCTTATAAATGGGTAAGATAGAGTCATTGCCTTATAAAGGGTGAGACGATTTGGCCACATTGTGCAATCACAAGATAGGGTATATTGATAATATATCCCTGCCTTATAAAGCACAATGCAGCTTCAAATCGCCCTCTTTATTTTGAGATATGGTTTTGACTAAGCAAAACCTATCTTTAAAGCGTCGATCCTCACCAAGGAGAATCAAGGCTCTTCCCGATTGCCTCACCAAGGAGAACAACGTGGGGTAAAATGACCAATTTGCAAATTTCCAAGAAAAAGGGCTAATTTATAAATTTCTAAATATGCCAAAAAATAGCTCACCAGCGTAAGAGGGAGGCGCGCCATCAGCCGACGCAGCAGGGGAGCGACCTCTCGAGACACGCGGTATAATGATCTGTAAAATAAATTAAGGGATCAGATCCAGAAAAAAGTTCCCCTTTTTATCAATTCTACCCCCTGAAAGAGAAGCTCGAGGCGCCAAATCATAATCCTAACCCTCATATGTGTAGGCATCGAAAATTGCCGATAGGTCCCCGCACACAGCTCAGTGTCAACGAGCGACGATTGAATGTCACTACCCGGCTCACAAGAGTTCAACTGACGTCGGTGAGCGCCTAAAGTGAACCGACGGACTACGTGAGCCGACAGAACGTCAGGATCACGGGGATACGGACTGACCGATAACCCCGCGATCACCGCAATTGGACCAACGCCCGCTGTGCCCCGATCACCCCACGGATAATCCAACCATCGGGGCCTACAGAGCTCGCCGTCACGATTCCAACGCATCCGAAATCACTCAAATCCGAGTTCGGACGAAAAGTCAACGGCGAGTCAACAGCGGGACAACGGCACG
>BQKN01024082.1:0-10439 GCA_022839385.1 Asparagus kiusianus
GAGATGTTACATGCCTCTGATGTGCTGCAAACTCCTGAATCCGATGAGAGGACGATTCCCTTCGACAGCACCACAAAGATCCGTCGAAAAACTCCTCCAAAATCACCAAAACGAACTAGGGTTTGAGTGGAGAGAGAGAATAGAGTTTCTCTGGGATTTAGATGGGTTTTGGGTTGGTTTCGGGTAAGATAATATATATATATTACGATTAAAACCCGAACAAAACCCAACCAAACCCGCAACTGAAAGAAAAACCCGAAATCAGCCCGTCAGTCGACTTATTGGTCGACTCATCAGTCGACTCATTAGGCAACTCATAAGTCGACTGAGCATGCATTAAATTACAGATTTAGTATATGTTTTGCTATTCAGCTAAAACCAATCCACAAAACTCTATGAAACCACACTCATACATGTCTAACAATTTGTTACTAAGTATACCCATGACCTCAAGTCATTTACCATAAATAGAATTATTTATCACTAATAATTCACATATACTTCTAATAAAATATGGGGTTCTACACGAGACACCCGGAAATTGCGAGCCAGCCAAGCGTAGCTCGACTAGGGCCAGGCCAGCCAATGGTGGCTCGGCCAAGGCCGAGCCAGCAAAGGGTGGCTCGACCAAGGCCGAGCCACCTCAAGCTGGCCCGTACTATGGCCGAGCCAGCTCAGCCTGGCCGACACTTGCTTCGCCTCCCGTGGCCATTTCTAAGTCCTCGTTTGCTTTTGATCCTATTCAAGTTGATCCAGTACCTCCGGTGAAGCCCCATAGTAGCATGGATTTGTCCCGATTCAAGATGAAAATCATAGATCATCTCGGTCCTCTGCATGAAGATCGAGGTAGAGCTCCTATAAAAGAACGCTTGGGTCCGGTGAATAAATCCCGAGTGGCTATTCAATATAGGGGTCATACACCCACTCCCTTCAAGTTAAAGCCATCCCATGAAGGGGAAATTCTGGTAAATGCTCGCTTGGGGTTGCGTGTCGAAGTACAAGAGCCCGTTGAGATCTCACGTTCTTATAGGCGTGATTCCAAACGAGTGACTCCTGAGAATGCTAATAAGGCGTTGTATACTTAGAAGAAGATGTCTCCATTACACGATAACGTTAAACCTGGGGATTGAAACCAACCATCGATAGATTGCTCTACCCATAATGCAGATGACTTATACTATTGGGCTGGGGGTACTAAGATCTCGAAAGAGAAGTATCCCAGAATCAGACTCTCACTGTCCTTGTGAGAGGTTAATCAGGGTAGTATTATTAGAGTGTAGCTGCCCTAAGACCGCTTCATAAAGGGTCTTGGTATTTGAAAGAATCTCCACTGAAGTGTTCAAATCTAAATCAAGATGCTTCTACAAGAAGAAATATGTCGGTCATGATGAAGAGCTTCCAGAAGTTACCATCAATGTGGCCAATAAAGGAAAATCGACAAGGCGTTACAACCCTGGCTCTTTCTCGGAGGCATCTCAACGCATTGCTTGGTTACAATCAGGAACTAGACGATCTAGACCGGATAGAGGACACTCCTCGAAGTATAAAATGTCAGATGCTAACTCTGCGATTGCTTCTGACAATACAGTGTCCAGCATAAGGTAATCTTGTGAGGCATTCATGATCAACACTGAACAAATAGCCAAAGTCCTCGAAGATGCTCTGGCCAAGCAGAAAGAGAATTTTAAATTCAAAATGGAAATGATTGTGCAATGGATAAGGGAATTGCATGATCAACATATTCAAGCCTTATCAAATCAGATTGGTGAATCTAGTCATCACAATGCTACCAATTAAGTAGATAGTGATTTAGACGTGGATAAAAATCTCAACGCTGATACCCTTCCTATTGAACAGAATGTTGGGGGTGGTCCTACCGAGGATGACAACGCTGGGGGTGGTCCAGTTATTCCTCCCTGAAATTGCCCGAAGGAAAATACGGGTGAGGACGAGAAAATAAAAGACCTGGAGAGCAAGATCAATGCACTGATGTTCACCCAAGAGGTAAAGAAGACTGGTGTTCAATATCCTTACCCAAGGGAGTGAAAGTCAATCCCGTATCCGGTAAAGTTCAATCTAATTAACTTCACACTGTTCGATGAAAAGGGTTTACCCACTCAACACCTAATTTACTTCAAGTACCACCTAGGTGTGATCTCTGACAATGAACCTTTGATGGTCAGGTCATTCGTTGGCACCCTTCGCGAGGCCACCTTCGATTGGTATCGTCATCTCAAACCAGGAAGTATCAATAGCTGGGATGACATGGAAAGCTCGTTCCTTAACAACTTCTTCGATGATGACACAAAAGTGTCGATCAGAGACCTTTTTGATGAGAAGTAAAAGGATGGTAAGTAAGTTGATAGCTTTGTTAAACGCTTCCATAACAAGGCAATAAATTGTAGGGATCCTGTCATAGAGGAATTCATCTTGTAGACATGCCACAACTATCTCTCCATTGATGTGCTGGAAGCCCTGGGGTCGTGCTATCCACAATATGAAAAGAATTTAAATTGCATGGAGAACAGGTCGAACACTTTCTCAAAAGAAAAAAGCTTGAAAGAGGCCAACCAATGACTAACTCCCTGAACTCAAATTTTTCTTCTCGTGGTAAGGGAAAGGTACCTGCAGCGGCTGCTGACGCTAATTAGATGTCACAACATCAACCTTAAAAGTAGCGAAGGACTTCGGATCCGAGGCTCCAAAAAGAGTACTCCTTCAAGAATGAAGAGGTTCCAGCTATCTTCAAATACCTCTTTGAAAATAACAAAACCAAGCTGCCACCTATTACGAATCAGGAGGAAGCTAACAACACTTCGGATCCAAAATATTGTGCATACCACAGAAGGATCCTTCATCCCACCATGACTTGCTTCACTCTCAAGAACAGCATTCAAGCCTTGGTCGACACCAGCATCATAATGCCGAAATGAGCCGAATATGAGTATAAACTACTCATTCCCAAACTCCGACAAGTATAAGAGTATAAACTACTTCTCCCTATCCTCCAACGGGTATACGAGGTTAAATTGCTTAACTTATTTCCAATGATAGGAAGTTCCTGAAGAATATTACTCTTAATACTCTTAAGGATAACCTAACAATGTAGCCGAATTCAATTGGATTCAGGTTCGCCAAAGAGCTAGGGGTGGGATACCTCAATGTATTCCAAAGGGAAGTTCTAGAAGGATACCGCATATGATATTCTTAAGGATAACCCAAAACCGATTATTTATAGTGAAAACCAGTCATCAGAATAATTCATTCCTAATTATGATTAAGAGCCACCCAGTATGGCTATTTAATCATTTCCAAGATGATTAAAACTCACCCACTGTGATTTTCCAAGCACTCTTTCGTCGAGATGAGATTCAATGACTTCATCTGGTCAATCTTTCCTCACGAAACTCCTATAGTGTAACTATGGAGTGCTTGATGATTCACGATCCTTCACCATAAAGTTCCTCACTGATCAAATTAACTAATAGTGGGTCCACCAAAATTTTTTTCGTCTGAGTCCATCCAAACTCCCATTGTGTTGGTGCACTTAACACTCCCAATGTTAAAGTCTCAACACTGTATTCAAAAATTCAAGCTGCTAATCCGTAGCAATCATCAAACCCCTTCGTGTTAAGTCCTAGCCACTTGACACTAAAAAACCCACTGAGTGATTTGTACAAGTCAACATTGTCAATGTTAGTTGTATCTTCACTCCCACTGTTTCTTGGTCAAACCTTCTTATAGTTAAGACCAAAGCCAAAATCCCCTCTTGATTCCTTTCATGAGTGAGAGGTTCACTTTCAAATCGAGTGATCAAACCTTCCTATATTTAGGGTCATCTCAAACCTCCCTCTTGATTAAATCTTCTTACAGTTAGGGCCAAAAATAGAGTTCCCTTTCGATAAATGAGAAATCCATCTTCAGATTGGGTAATCAAGCCTTTCGATAGTTAGGGTTATTCGAATCTTTTTTTATTCTTAAAGTGGAGATCCCACTTTGAGTTTCTTTTGCACCTGGGGATCGAATATAAAAAAAATTCTCTCCAGCATCAGGTTTGTCTTTGCCCCAAGGGAAGACACCACCTTCCAATGCCATAATCCATACCTTACACGCATGAGGAATTTTATCCTGAATCCTAAGTAGGGATAAGTCAACATCTAACACGTATTGTCGGTTAGTTCTTTACCATAAACAGGACAAAAAGCCACGTATTCGACATCGTGGCAGGTTGTTATTAATAATGCCATAATCCATACCTTACACGCATGAGGAATTTTATCCCGAATTCTAAATAGGGATAAGTCAATGCCTAACACGCGTTACCGGTTAGTATTTCACTGTAAAAAGGACAAAAGCCCACGTTTTTGATATCGTGACAAGCCATTATTAATAATGTCATAAAAATGACATTGTCGGTTAGTCTTTCACCATAAAAGGACAAAAGCCTACATATTCAACATCGTAGCAGGCCGTTATTAATAATACTAAAATTCGTGCCTTACACGCACGGGCAATTTTACCCCGAATCCTAAGTAGGGATAAGTCAGTACCTAACACACGTTGCCGATTAGTCTTTCATTATAAAAAGGACAAACGCTCATGTATTCGACATCATGGCAGGTCGTTATTAATAATGCCAAAATTTCCTTACAAGCACGGGGAATTTTATTTTGAATCCTAAGTAGAGATAAGTCAACGTCTAACACGTATTGTCGGTTAACCTTTCTCAGTGAAAAGAACACCAGGATTCACATCTGGGGATGTTATCTCAATCCCTGATTAGAGATAAGTCTACGCCTAACACGCATTGCCGGTTAGTCTTTCCCCGTAAAAAGGATGAAGCCTATGTATTCAATATCATAGCACTAAATCTAAGAGAGTTCATTCTTGTAGCATAATGTCACATGTGAAACAGATTTAGATAATTCATATGCAAGACCGATTCAAACGGTAATCGATAAAGACATATCAAATACCTTGATGGCTGAGGGTTTGCCAAAAATCCTAAAGTCTGCGCCTAACACGCGTTGCCGGCTAGTCTATTCCCGTGACAAATGATGAAGTCTATGTATTCAATATCATACAATCAAGTCTAAGAGAGTTCATTGTTTTAGCATAACATCACCTGCGAAACGAACTTAAACAATCTGCATGCTAGCCCGACTCAAACGGTAGTCGATAAAGGTTCGTCAAACCCATTTATGGCTGGGGGTTTACCAAAAATCCTATAAGTACGATAGTCACTGACGCACTAGCTTCATTAGTTGTTCTCGTGATTTGAACACCAGGGAGAACATCAATTCTATCCTGTTAGCCTTGTTAGATCTTATGTTTATGAGCCTACTCTCTAATCTTATTTTGATGATCATAAAAAATTTCTAACAATGTGTGTCGAGTGTTTGCATTTGTTTTGTTAGGTAATCTATACAAATATCCAGTTGGAGGATGGATGGAATCGAGCTTTCACAAACATATCCAATGGAGGATGGCGGAATAGTGGAGTGAAGCAATATAATTCAAGTTAAAGATTCAAGTCCAAGCTTCATCCGCAAAGTTTACCGAGAAGAGCATATTGAAGACAAATAGCTTGGGTAATTTAGTTTAGGTGTTTATACTTGTATGTAGATACTTCAAGCTCAATCACATACACACATACTAGTTTTGGTTTTATATATATAGTTATACATATACAAGTTTTATATACAAGTTTTTGTTTTTGGTTTTCAAGTATCTCATGTTTTCATGTTTTCAAGTAACATGTTCATTTTCATGTTTACAAGCATTCCCTAAAGTTTTATATTTTTTAGAATTTATTTGCTATTTTTAAAGGCTCTTCAAAAATTAGTTTTACTATTTAAAACAGGCTGATATTGTGTTATCAGTCGATTGATGTAAATGTTCGGTCGACTGATGAAAACGCCTGGAATATGCAAAAGTCTCTGTTTTAATTCTGGTTGACTGACCAGTCGACTGATGAGGTCATCAGTCGACTGATCATGCTCATCAGTCGACCGATAGGCTGCTAGCTGCCTATAACGGTCAGCTCATCAGTCGACTAATCCAACTCGTCAGTCGACTGATGGCCTGTAATGGCTGTTTTTTAGTTTTTGTTTTTTTTTGTCTTGTTGTTGGGTTTCACTTAGGTTTTGGGCTTTGTTTCTTTATCCTATATATACCTCATACTATTTCACTTCTGAAACAACAAAAGAGAGTTTAAAAACAAGTTTTAAGTGTGGTTTAAGTTTGTTTAAGTGTTTGTTTACAAAATTGATTTCGTGAAGATTGTTTCACAAGAAGAAGAGATCATCTTTGGTTTGAGCTTTCCATTTCACATCTCCATCTCTCTTGTTCTAGAGAAGTTTTCTCAACTCAATCATCTAGCTTGTTTACATCTACATTGTCATATTTATATTTGCTAGACTTTAATTAAGTTTGATTTTATTTTCTCATTGCTTGCACACACACAACCATTGAGCTTAAGTATTTTCACATATTATATAATTTGGGGTTGTGGTGAATGTAACCTTGAGAGTGAGCCTACATTGTGTTCTCATCTATTATAGAGAACAAATTTATACTTGTGAGCTTTATTATAAGATTCACTTTGTAATACACATTTACACCGAGAGGAGTTTGTGGTGAGGACATAGTCAATACCAAGAGGAGTAGGGTCGGTAGTAAAGCCTAGAGAGAGGTAGTAAAGCCAAGTACTTAAGGGAGGCGATACGTGAGAACCGACACTTGAAGTTGTAGTTTGTATATGTACATTATGAGTGACTTGTAGAGTTTTCGGTGAGCTAAAAAATCGAGTGTGTAGAGAAGTTCCGGTTTCCAAACAGGGTGTGTCGATAGTGGAGATCTCCTCGAGGTGAAGAGCAAAGACGTAGGGTCAAGGGTTGACCGAACTCCGTAAACATATCTTGTGTTTGAGTTTGCTTTGAGTATTTATTTTGTGCTTGTATTTTATATTCTTGCTCATACCTCACTCACATATCTCTTGCAAGAATTAATTAATTAAGAAATTTTTAGTTAGCATAAAATTAGGATTAGATTAACATTAACCCTATTCACCCCCCTCTAGAGTACTTTCAATTGGTATCAAATCACTTCCTAGTGGCATTAGGTTTTTCAGCCGAAGTTTCCACAAAAGACTTTGAACATGTTGCAAATGAAAGTCAACGTCAGTCAACGCGTTGTGATGAAGGTCAACAACGGTCAACATGTTGCAATCAAAGTCAACGTCAGTCAATGCGTAGTCAACGCGTCATCAATTCTCGCCAAAACAAGGCTCAGATCAACTCCAAAACAAATGATAATCCTAAGGATTTCAACCGTAATTCAGATACGAATCCCTGATGAAGATAGTCAGTTCAACATCAACTCAACGCCATGAGCTAATTTAGATATCAACATGCTAGTCTTAGTCCAAGATTTCAACAACGGTCAGATGATAAACGTAGCATCGGAAGAATTTTAGCTATTCGACAAAATAATGAATAGATTGAAAGCTAAAAAGTCGACGAATTGAAGACTAAGTGTATCATATCCAAAGTATTCCAGGCTCCTCTATAATGAGACGGAAACACTTTAGAGGGGGTATCTGTAGGTATCAAAAATTGCCTATAGGTCCCCGAACACAGCTCGAGACGACGAACCATCAGAGGATGTGGCGACGAGTCATCGAAATAACAAAGTGGTGAACCATTGATGACATAGCATCAACCACCTCCAAGTGACCCGCGCACTCACTGGCCACCTCCAAATTTTAGAGAGGCTACAGATCTTGGTGAAGTTCTTCAGCATAAAGAAGGAGAGTTCGAGAGATCTGAGGCCTATCCTCCTTTCCTCCGAATCAAACTTGGTTTTGATCTCGAGAAGAGTCATAATATCGCTTGGTCGAGATTATCACTTCTCCAATTGTTTTCTTTAGGAAGCAAGAGCATTAATTTTTCATTCTATTAATCGAACTTAATCCGTGGTGGTCCATGCACTAACATGTCCCCAGCACAGGCAAAGATCTCACGCAAACAGCGGGTGATAAACGTCTTCTGGGTGTGTTTAAAGAGAGTTGTAATTTTTATTTTATTTTTGTTGTAATGAGAGATCTTATAAAGAGATACACTCTCTTAAATCTGTAATTGATAAACAATTATAATGGATTTAGCAATGAATAAACCAACTTTCGACGTGAACACCTATTTATTATGGAAACATATAGAGACATATCAAGGCAACTTGGAGGAAATCCAACGCGTTCTGGAGGGTTCCCCTTCAAGTGCTCTTATTGGAGCTTCATCATCATCATGTACACTACCACTAGGCAATAGTCCTAGTGTGGTATGTGATTCAGAATCCGAATGTGATTTATCTATTGATGAACTCACCTGTGCATATGATAGGTTAATGCATGTCTACACTAATGTAAAACCCCACAAATTTTAATTTTATGTTAATAAATAATATTCAATATGGTATACTATGAAAAATAACATATTTTTTGATGTTTGAGTATGTCAAGAATTGGTTAGAGATCAATCCGATGTATACATATACGAGAATAGTATGAATCAGTGTGCACAGGCAAAACAGATCCTTAGTAGTCGACTAATACCCTTAGTAGTCGACTACTAAGAGTAGGTAAACAATATACAGTTTCTATGAGTTACAGTGTAGTTGACTACTAAGGAGAGTAGTCGACTATCGCGGATTCCTAGACATGCCAGGTTTCAGTTTTTGGGTTGGGTTTGCGTTGTTTTTGAACCCGGTTGATAACTTAACTATATAAACGTGTTTTAAACATAATTCCTGAGATTCTCTCATCAGTTTTCAGCCACCTCTTTACCCTTAAATCCTAGATCTTAAATTGTGAGTTTCCTCGAGGCATTTTGAGAAGCGAATTCAAGCGGAGGGCGAGATCGAGGGCGTAAGTGAAAAGAGGAGTTGTACACACATTCATGAGATCAACACAGTGATAGAGGCAAGATCTCCTGTATCCAAACCTTACTCATAGTATTAATCATATGTTTATAAAGTAATATAGTTATTCTAATGCATAGATTTTCTGTTTAACATGATAAAAGGTAGATTTGTGATGTGAAATCTTAATCTGATGTTAGATCTACAAGTTTTACTTCCTGGTATTAACAAAAATATGATTATGAACACTAGGTTGTGTAGATCTTCATTTATATCTATTTATCCATGCATTAATCATGTTTAAAACCCTAAACTTGTGATAAAAAGAGCTTGCATGCTAATTAAATATGATTAAACCCTAGGTTTGGGATTTTATTGTTCTGTAAATGTGAACAAACAAATTTATATAAGTTTCGAGTTAATATGCAAGCATGATTCATGTTGACCAAATAGAAAATTATGTTTTATGTCAAAGTTTTGTTTAAAATGAGGAGATTAAATTAAGTTAGTTAAATCAAGGGTTAAATAATCATGGGGATGATTCTTTAAATCTGCATTTACTAGTTTTATAATGTGTTGAAGTATGATGATCACGCAATGATTGTAAGGTGCTGTTTGTGCATGATTCTGTGCATGTTTCGACTTAGTAGTCGACTACTAAGTTAAGTAGTCGACTACTCAAGTCTAAATTTATTAACATAGACTAAGTTTATACAGAGTAGTCGACTAATAATCTTATTAGTTGACTACTAATCCTGCATCGTGAATTACATAGTCTGGTGGACTCAGTGTAGTCGACTACTAAGCTTAGTAGTTTACTACTAAAGCTACTTTTCTGTATTATGAATTGTTTTGCTTTGAAATACGAGTACAAGGTTTGAGTTACCTGATAATGCATGATATAGACATAATTATTGATGAATAGTGTTCTGATATATGTGGGAATATCCTAGAGTGGGATTTTATTTAGTGTTCATTTGATTACATTTTTCTTGTGACATTGTATCCACACTAGACTATGTGCAGAGGTTTGTGAACCTATATTATGGTATCTGCACTATAGTGTGTGCTGAGTTTTGTGAACCTATATTATGGTATCCGCACTATAGTGTGTGCAGAGGTTTGTGAACCTATATTATGGTATCCGTACTATAGTGTGTGTAGAGGTTTGTGAACCTATATTATGGTATCTGCACTAGAGTGTGCGTAGAGGTTAGTGAACGTATATTTTGGTATCCGCATGAGTGTGTGCACAGGTCGGTGTACCTATATTGTTATATTCGCACGAGTGTACGCAAAACCTATAGTTTCATTTCCGCATAATTATGCATATCATTTGAAATGGTTAATAGTTGTCATGCACGGGGGTACTATTAGTTGAAATGAATCAGAAAAGATAACTTATATGACTTGACATCCCATTGTGTTTGGTGGACGCTAAATATGGTATAACTCATTTTTGAGTAGTTTTACACTTGAGATACTCACTTGCTAGTACACGAGATATATTTATTTTACCATGA
>BQKN01024132.1:0-15071 GCA_022839385.1 Asparagus kiusianus
CAAATCCCATTTCCAAGCCCGAAGAAATTTCTTCGATTTGGTAAGTTTTCCTTCACCATTCTCTCATTTTTTGTTGATAAAGATTGGATCTTCATGCTTAGTAGATAGGGGGTTATGTATGCTCAAAACTTTGGGGGTTTTTGTGCAAAAGAGATAATGGCCGAAATTTGAGGGGCTTATTTGCAAAATAGGGACTGAAATTCGTGGGGTTTTTTATGCAAATTTGGAATTGAAATTTTAGGGCTTGGATTCATGTCCATTTGATGAAACGATGTGGGGGTGCTTTGTGCAAGAGGATTAAAGAATCATTTGAGGGGTTTATTTGCAAAACAGCCCCTAAAAGTTTTTAGAGGGGCTTATTTGCAAAAGGGTAGAAACTTTGGGTCTGAAATCCAAGAAGTTTAAACCCCAAACTCCTGATCAAATTTTTGGTAAAGTCATGTGGAGACTAAACCAAAAGTTTGAGGAGGGGCTTTTATGCAAAATTGGCTGAATTTCGCAAAAGGTTTTATTTGCAAAATTTAACCAAAATTGTGCGGTACCGGGGTGTTAGATGATCGAATGTGATGATCATGACCCGGATCACGCGTATCCTTGACCCGAATTTGGCCTTGAATACGGGGGGTATTTTGGGTATTTCACCAAAATTCATCGTGAAAACGACAATTATCGTTTCGTGTGCATGAAATTTATAGGTTTAATTAGAATTTAACTATAAAATCCTATTCGTTTATAGGATTTCAAGTCCAAGTGCTTAATTTCCCCTTTTTTTTTAATATTTCGTGTATGTATACTGTACCTGATGTACTGCTTTTTACCGCAGGTTTGCGATGTCTCCTCGCCGATCTCGACCTTCCAGGAGTCACTCCAGCTCACAGCATAGCGAGGAGGAAGCTCCTATGACATCGTCCCCAGTGGCCTCTTTCTTCGGGGGTGAGAATTTTATACTTTCTGTATCCCGGATTGACCTCTCGCGGGTCATGAAGGAAGAACCGATACCCCTCCCGCGGGGGTTAAGGTTTCAGACTTGTTTTGCTTAGCCAATTCAAGTCTTCGGGTATATTGGGGCGATCTCATGTTGCCTTACACCTTATAGGTTGGTGTACATTATCACGTGATTTATGTGATTGTATACCGCCCTCCCGGTGTAGGGCACTCGAAATCGTCTTCACCAATTATCCCGTGAACAAGCTCATTTTGCCTTTATGAGATAGATTTTCTGATCTTTTGCCTTGTGATTTGTTGCAGTTGAGTTTCCCGGTGGTAGTCTTCCTTCTCATGCTAACACTGGTCGCAGCCGTGAGGTCTTCTCTTCGGCTTTTGTTAGGCAGGCGATTGACCCGCTCCCGCAGTTCGACAGGGATCGTTTAGACGAATCCTGTCGCTTGATACGGGATGGAGGGCGCCACTGTTTACGCCAGCTCATCACCGATGCTCCTTTTACCGCGGATGCTTCGTCCACTCAGGCTTTGAAGAAGCCGGCTTTTCTATTCGGAGATCATATTGAGGATCCCGACACATTGACTCTCACCAAGGAGCACTGGCTGACTCTTGATGAGGGAGCTCTTCTATGCATTCCTTCCGTTCCTCGCCACTGTTCCTTCACTCATCTGGAAGGACAGGCCGTGGAGAGACGGATGTCTTGGCACCTCACTGATGACGCTGAGCGGGTTCAGTGTGGGTATGCTTCTCATGGCAAGACCCCCGGTTCTGGCGGATATCATCATGTTCGTGGCCTTCGACCCGGGATCATGGGTCATGACACCGCACCCCCAGGCGAGGTGTTTGTAGCTGCTCCTACCGTGAGGAACCGTTTGGCTCTTCTTGGGAGAAGGCTGCCTCCACCAGAATACCGGTGCTATGGTTGGGCTTCTTCATTAGCCAAAGAATGGTGGCCCCGTATGATTGGCTATGTCCTGGGCCGTTGGGAGAAGGATCTGAAGAGTAGTGGCTTGTATGTACCTATACGAGCTACCATGTATGGACTCCCAGTTAGCTGCTGCCATTTCTTAGCGTTGTTGGAGACGTATATGCCTGACAGCAACACTTTCCTGACCAGTGACGGAGAATTGGGGTTGGCCCTCCATGAGATGCATCAGATTTCCGGTCTTCCGATGGGAGACTGCCCCTATCAGGAGTACTTCCCTTCGAACCAGCAGTTGTGGTTGCTGAAGAAGGATAACCCTGATATGTATGATACACTCTGGGATCTCACATGCCACTATCGTACCTCTTTGCTCCAGACTTCTCCTCCAGCAAAGACGAAGAGAAAGATCAGCTTGAAGCAATTTGCTCTCTACCTGTTTCCTAATTTGGAGAGCGATTCCGGAGAGCCTATACGTGAGCTAGACATATTGAGCCCTTCTGCGATCAATGAGCTGATGGAGAAGAATGAGACTCGTTCTTATACTCTTGCCAGTGCTGAGGGAGCTTTCCCTGCAGGGACCAAGTTTCGCTCGTTCCTCTGCCGCGCGCAGAAGTCCATCGAGCCTCGGTCTCTGTTAGCAGGCTATCTCGCCCTATGGTTGAAGAAGTGCGTTGTTCCGCACCAGGCTTCAGATGCCTTACCTCTCGAGGTGCTTTTCCCCGCGGTTCAGCTGGCTTATGGGAGGGAACTTTCTCTGCTCCCAGCGATGGTTGCCAGCATCCATTGCGGGCTTAGGAGTGTGGTCAGCGGTTTTACTCAGGTGGGTCCTGAGCCATCTACTGAGCTCATCTGCCCTAAGGTCGAGCTTCCCTACGCATATTTGATGGCGTGGCTCGTTCTTCACCGTCTGGGCTTGATGTCGGCGCCCAACGTTGTTGACGTCCCCGTCCCGTACATGCAGCTGTTGGAGAAAAGCAGATGGCTTGCGAAGAAGTTTGATGACGTTCAGCAGGCACTTCAAGTTCGCAAGGGCTGGGAGTTCTTCAAGTGCTTCCCTCAGTTTTCGGGTCGTTATGGCGACGTGTTGACCGACGAGGAGAAACCCAGGAGTGACCGAACCATTCTCGACGTCGGTTGCTTCCGTTGGCTGGTGAACATCCGTGTCGGGTATCTTGTCTTCCGGGTGAAGAACCGATGCCATATAGAGCCTTATCTCCCTTGCCGTTTTGCTCGTCAGTTTGGCTATGACCAACTATATGTTGGGAATCCCAGCCGAAGTTTGAGGTTCGAGGGAGGGCTTGTTGATGGTGTGCGAGCATGGCTATGGACTATGGTGGGCTGCACCGGAGCCCGCTTTGCTCTTCCCTCGTACAGGCGTAAGCCTTCGATCACCTTCCTTAGCTGCAAGTGGTTCCTTTCTGCCTATGAATTCATAAGTATGAGGAGCCTTTCAGAGTTACAGTCCGATCATTCGGTCCAGGCTGCCATGATGGCTTCTCGTAAGGCTGAGCTTGCTCAGAAGCAGAGGAAGAGACCTGTCAAACCCTCTCTCTTTAGCAAAGATGATGAAGAGCTCCTTCCTGAGGACGAGACTTCTGAGGAGGAGTATGCGGATGTAGACACCGACCAAGCAAAACTTGGTGCAGGTTTGTCATATCCTTTAATTTTCTTTATCAACTCCAATTGGCGTCAACGAGATATTTTGTTCATTTATTGTTTCAGGTAGGACCACTGGCGATCATGAGCCACTTGCTTCCCGTTTCACGGGCTCAGGGCCTGGAGACCGAGCTGTCATGAGTAGCAAGTCTGTGCACGACCAACCTGTTGGTTCCAGGAGGACTGGTACCTCGAAGAGGAAGAAGACTGCTCACAAACCATCTGTCGGCCAGCGTCCTTGTGGAGCGGACTTAGGCGACGCTGCCGATGGTGAGGAAGGTAACATCTTTTGAATACATTTTTGTTGCTTTGGGGTGATTTACCTTCGGGATTCATGATCATGTTTTCACGTCCCAGGAATCTTTGAAGAGGATGAGCTTCCAACGGATCCGGTATTCCCTGGATCCGACCACATGGATTGCTTCATGCAAGAAATGTGCGACGCTCTTAATGATGGCTCCCTTGGCATTGACCTGAACATTGATCTTGAGCCAGTAGATGGTGCTGAGCCCACCAGTCCATATTCTTCCGTTCCTGCTGCGGGTGCTGTGACGGAAAAGCCAGTTGGGGACGGAGTCTTCCATGATGTAAATTTCGAAGAGCAGGAGTATGTCCCTGCACCAATTTTCTCAAAACCTGACTCCGGATTGTTAGCTGATATGTTGGCCGAACAGACTTCGGGAGGAACTGTGAGACCACTCTTTGGGAGCGATTCTTCCACAGGTATGTATCCGATTTCCTCTTTTCTTTACTTGTCTAAATTTCCACTTTGACTAATAAAGAAGCGCAACTATAGGACCAGGCGCTGTACCTGATACTGCTATAGCTTCGGGTGTTTTCCCACCTCCGCCTAGCACGACTGATTTGCCCACGGGGGTTGATATACCCTCCATGAGCACTCCTGTCGTTACTTCGGAGTCTGTCGAGCTTCAACCCGAGGGGACTTCCGCCGCCATAGGTATACCTCGAATTTTCCCCTCCGGGTCTTTTGGTTGTATTTGACAGCTTCTTGATCTCCCACACTGTTGCTTGCAGGCTCTCGATCATCTCTTTATGAGCGGGTCCATGCTTTCTTGGCCGATACCGATCCAGATAGGGATATCTTCCACACTGACCTCGGCTTCTTCACTGCCTTTTATAACGGCATGATTGACAAACTCCTTCACAGAAGCTATTCTTTCGATCAATTCAGGCGTTCCTTTTCTCGTCACCTGATGATGATGAGGGAAGAAGGATATCCTGACTTGGCCGATTCCTTCACAGCTGATTTCGCTGCCCTAGAGTTGGAGATTCGAGAGCTAAGGGAGTTGAAGGCTGGTGGAGCTTCTTCTTTTGTGTCCTCTCAGCTGGAGGACAGGCTAACGCAGTGGCACGACTTGAGGTCTTCCATCGGCAGCGAGCTTCAATCACGTGAGCATTCTGTGGCTCAGCTGATGGCTTCACTAGCGAGGAAAGATGCCGGTAAAGCCGAGTTACTCAGCTCCTTGGATTCCAGCCATGAAGAGATAGCTAAGTTGAAGGATGCTTTGAGGCGTGTCGAGGAGTCTGCTGCTCTTATCGCCGAGGACGTAGCTGTATTAGAGCGTTCTCGTGAGTGGACGCTTGATAAGCTGGGATCGACACAGGAGGGATTGATGAAGCTGCAAAGTGAAGCCGCGGAGGTCTTGAGCGGTTCTGAAGATTCTGTCCGGGTTAGCCTGCAGGCGGAACTTGAGCAGAGCTACGTAGACAGGCTTTCTAGCTTGGAGTCCGATATTCTTAGCCGTCAGTTGCCTTCGGGCTAACGATCTTGTTGTTGTATGCTTCTGGCTTGATCTACTACTATAGACTCCGTATTTGCTTCTTTCATAGGATGTTTTGGTACACCCCCAGCCCTCAATGCTATGACTTTAAATTCATAGACTTCACAATTTCTTATAGGGAAAAGGGCACCCCGCACCGCGTATTAGGCGATGACTTATCCCTTCTTAGGCTTCGGGATAAAATTCCCCAGGTTTAGACCCTGGTAACTTTTTTCAATTGGCGAAAGATTTTAAACCGGCAACGCGTGTTAGGCGTTGACTCATCCCTCCTTAGGCTTCGGGATAAAATTCCCCAGGTTTAGACCCTGGTAACTTTTTTCAATCGGTGAAAGATTTTAAACCGGCTATACGTGTTAGGTATAGACTCTGGGATTATTGGCAAACCCCCAGCCTTCAACGGGTTTGACATGCCTTTACCGATTACCGTTTGAATCGGGCTAGCATGCGGATTGTCTAAATCCGTTCCACATGTAACGTTGTGCTAAGAAAATTGCTTTTCTTAGACTTAGTGCTATGATTTTGAATACATAGACTTCGTCTTTCTCACGGGAATAGACTACCCGGCAACGCGTGTTAGGCGTTGACTTCATCCCTGTCCTTTCTAAAAGCAAAGACCGGGGAAAAGGTGCTATGATTTTGAATACATAGACTTCGTCTTTCTCACGGGAAAGACTACCCGGCAACGCTTGTTAGACGTTGACTTCATCCTTGTCTTTTCTAAAAGCAAAGACAGGGGAAAAGGGGAGAGGAAGAATTTTATATTCTATCTCCCAGCATTGAAGAGGAAGAATTTTATATTCTATCTTCAATTGGAAATGAGGCTTAATGGAAGAGGAAGAATTTTATATTCTATCTCCCATTGCTGAAGAGGAAGAATTTTATATTCTATCTTCAGTTGGAAAGGAAACTCAAGGTGGGATCTCCACCCCCAGAATCCGACAGGTGAAACTAGGAGTGGGATCTCCACTCCGAGAATCAAAAAGATTCGGATAACCCTAACTGTCGTAAGGTTTGGTTACTCGATTTGAAAGTGGACCTCTCGTTCATTGGAGGAATCGAGAGAGGATTTTGGTTGTGGTCCTAACTGTAGTAAGGTTTGACCAAGTGGGAAATTTGAGAACTATCCTAACCGTAGGAAGGCTTGATCGCTCGATTTGAAAGTGGACCTCTCGTTCGTTGAAGGAATCGAGAGGGGATTTTGGCTTTGGTCCTAACTGTAGTAAGGTTTGACCAAGTGGGAATTTTGTGGTGGAGACTATGAATCATCAAGCACCACTGAAAGTTTCGTGAGGGAAGATCAATCCATCAAATGATTAGATCTCATCTCAGCAAAAGAGTGCTTGTGAGAGTTAGATTCTGACAAACAAGAACATTCGAAATTCGAACATTGATTTCTTGTTCATCAGCGACCGGGTTATCCCTAAGAATACCCCGATGTGGTATTCTTCCGGGAACTTCCCGGTACCTCAATTCTTTCTCTGAAGATACTAAGGATAGTATCTTTTCAGAAATTTGCCATTTATTGGCATCATGAGCCGGTCACCATCTTTGGTGACTAGGCGATATGCGCCGTTCGAGTAAACTGTTTCTACTACGAACGGTCCTTCCCATTTGGGTTCGAACTTGCCTTTCTTCTTGGAGTTAAGGATCATAGGACGTCTTTCAGTTAAGACCAAGTCCCCTTCCTTAAAACTCCTTTGTCGAACTTTTTTGTCGAAGGCTCGAGAAATCCTGGCTTGGTAAAACTCAATATGCTGTTGAGCTTCCAGACGCTTTTCATCAAGCATCTCGAGTTCTTCGAGGCGCTTCTGATGTTGTTCTTCGGTCGTCATCTGAGTTGCGAGGGCGATCCGAAGAGATGGAATTTGGATTTCCAAAAGGAGAACGGCTTCACATCCGTACACCAATGAGTATGGGGTTGCGCCGGTCGGGGTACGTACCGTAGTACGGTAGGCCCATAGTGCCGCGCCGAGCTTGTCGTCCCCATCCCGTTTGTTACTCTTTACGAGTTTTGACAAGAGCTTTATGATAGTCTTGTTAAAGGCTTCAGCTAATCCGTTTGCTGTGGGATTATAGGCTGTTGACGAGATGTCCTGAATTTTGAACTTTTCGCAGAACCTTATGAAGGCGTTGCTGATAAATTGAGGACCGTTGTCATGTATGATTCGTCTTGGAACACCATGCCGGTAGATGATATGGTGCTTGATGAACGCAATGACGTTGCTCGTCTTAACTTCTCTGAGTGGAACTGCTTCGGCCCATTTGGAGAAGTAATCGGTAATTGCCAGGATGAACCGGTCACCTTTGATGGACGGGGGGTTTATAGGACCAACAATGTCTATTCCCCAAGTCTCAAATGGCCATGACGTTACCGAAGGATGTAGATGCTCCGGAGGTTGGTGCATATAATTCGCGTGTACTTGACATGCGTGACACTTCTGGGCGTATGTGATCGCATCATTCATCATGAAGGGCCAGAAGTACCCCATTCTTCTGATGCGATCATAAAGCTTGGGGCCAGGTTGGTGTGCGCCGCACGATCCTTCATGCGCCTCCCTAAGCACTTCTTCAGCTTCCTTGGTCGATAAGCAACGTGCTAGTAGCCCATCATACCCCCTGCGGTATAGTGTTCGATTCTCCGTGTTGTAGTAGAATCTTGGAGCTCTTCGTCTGATTGACTCTCTCTCCTTTATATCTTCTGGCAAGATTCCATGCAGGACGTAGTCGATGATGGGGAAACGCCAATCTCGGGGTTCGACTTCAGCCTGAGTTGTGTGTACCTCCTGGACCTCTTCTTCCCTGCCATTTTCATCGTGAAGCGGCACTAGAAGTTGGTGAGTTCTTACCGTGACAAATTGTTCTATTCCGGGAGGCTGTGCTAGAGATACGGCTAAAGCCGCTAATGCATCTGCATAGGTGTTCTGCAACCGCGGAACGTGCTCGATGAAGAATCCTTCAAACGATTCTGCTAGTTTCACCGCCATCTTGTGGTATGGGATTAAATCCTGACTTCGGACTTCGTATTCCCCTTGGACCTGTTTAACTATCGGTTGAGAATCACCGAAAGCTTCGAGATACTCAACCCCCAGCTCCTTGGCAAAATTGAGTCCGATAATCAATGCGTTATACTCTGCCACATTATTCGAGCATGGCTCGGTTAATGAGTAGGCTCGGGGCATCACGTGTTTTCCCGGGGAAACTAAGACAACTCCAACTCCGGAGGAGACCTTAGAACATCCAGGAGCACTTGTGACATTAGCCGCCCGTGAAGCGCCATTGAAGTACAAGCGCCACACTTGTTGGTGCGAAGTTGCGTTGACTTCGTGGGTTTCATCAGGTAGGTCGTCGTATATCTCGGCGGTGTCCGTAGTTGGATTAGCTGCCAAGAGATCACAGATAGCTTGCCCTTTTACTAACTTCTGTTGTTTGAAGTACAGATCGTATTGGGACAAGAGTAAAGCCCATTTTGCTAACCGCCAACTCATGGAAGCTGGTTGAGTCATGAACATCCGGACTGGGTTAACTTTGGAGATGACATAGATGGTCTGTCCAACTAAGTAATGCCGCATCTTCTGGATGGCGAACACTAAGGCGAGACATTCTCTCTCAATCATGGGATATCGAGATTCCGCGCCTACCATGGTTCGGCTTAAGTAATACACCGCCTGCTCGTGACCGTTATCGTCATCTTGTGCAAGCAATGCACTTAATGAGTGGCTCATCGCCTTGACATAAATCAAGAACGGTTTGCCCGATTTCGGTGCAACGAGTACGGGAGGTTTCGAGAGATACTCTTTAATACTCTCGAATGCCTTTTGACAAGCATCGTCCCATACGAATGACACGCCCTTCTTTGTGAGCCTGGAGAACGGTTGGCATTTCCCCGAAAGGTTTGAGATAAACCGACGGATATAAGCCAATCGCCCTTGCAGTCCTCTGAGCTCTTTGAGGTTTCTCAGAGGTTGTAACTCATTGATCGCCTTCACTTTATCCGGATCAATGTGAATACCTTTGGTGGTGACGACGAATCCCAGGAATTTGCCACTGGACATTCCGAGGAAAGACTTGGTAGGGTTCATATTCAATTGATGGGCCCGCATCAAGTCGAACATGGTCTTCAAGTCTTTGATGTGATCATTCTTATCACGACTTTTCACGACCAGATCATCTACGTAGAATTCGACAGTCTTTCAGAGATGCTCCTGAAAGATCTTCGACATAGCTCGCTGATATGTAGCACCTGCATTCTTCAAGCCGAAGGGCATGACTATGTAGCAGAATACGCCGAGAGGCGTTCTAAATGCAGTATGCTTCTCATCATCCGGATGCATCTTTATCTGGTTGTAACCAGAGAAACCATCCATGAAAGACATCCTCTCGAACCCACACGTGTTGTCGATGATAACATCCGTGATGGGGAGAGGAAAGTCATCTTTTGGACAAGCAGCATTGAGGTCCCTGAAGTCGATGCATATCCGGATCTTCCCGTTCTTCTTCAGGACCGGGACAATATTGGCAAGCCATTCCGGATGTTGCTCCTCTCGGATGAATCCCGAATCGACAAGCTTTTTGACTTCATCTTCGATTGCTTCCATCATTTGCGGACGAAACCGTCGTTGTTGTTGTTTGACTGGTTTGACATTCGGCTTAATGTTGAGACGATGCACTGCTACGTTTGGATCGAGACCTGGCATGTCTTCATAATTCCAGGTGAACACGTCGATATACTCCCGGATAAGAGAAATCAACTCCTCCTTCTCCTCGGGTAGGAGGCTGTCGCTGATGAATATTGGCTTCGGATTCTCCTCGCTTCCCATATTCACCTGGACGACTTGGTCTTCGGTAGGAGGCTCTCTCTGCTCGAACCTATCACCGTACTGCATGTTTAAGTGATGAACCCACGGGTCTTCCCATGTCGGCATCTCATCATCTTCTTCTATTGTCGCTGGATCAACCGTGACCATGTTCGACATTAGCTTTTTGAACATTTCGCCAAGACTAGCGTCGGAATCCCAAGATGAAGAGTCAGAAGAATATCCGTTTCTAGCTTTGTTGGCAATCTCATCAATGACTTGCCAATAACATTCGTCATCTGAGGAGACATAGCATAAGCCTCGTTTGTGGCGATAATAATCGTCGGGCTTCCCTTTTGGTACATAGGCCATGCGAGGTGGAACTCGCGGGCCTCGACCAAAGAAAAGACCTTCTCCGATCTTGAAGTCATATCCCTGCTTTTCCATCATATTACATGCTTTCGCATCGTACCTGAACAGATGTGGGGCAGGCTTATCGTTGTCGTCTTCCTCTTCCATGAAGTGGTCGGGTATCGGAGACTTTCTTCCTTTGCCGTAGACGACCTCTTTTCCACCCCCAATCCCTACGGGGATGATAAGCGTTGTTCCGCAAGGGTCGTGTACCTGCTTCTTCATCAAACAAAATGATTGAAGAGGCATATACAAATCAGGGTTAGCGTAGAGTTCGTTAGTGATATCATTGAGACCCGTCGAGTACTCTAAATCATCGTTTATTGATAGTTCTTCGGCAAGTTGCCAATTACAACTATCTTCCGATGATTTATCATCGTCAAGATTGATTACAATGGGTACAATGTCATTTAGAACAAAACCGCCATCATAATCAAACCCTGGTTCGGTATCAGCTTCATCACCGCTGTCCGTCCCTTGGGCCGATGGTTCAGTATCGGATTCAGCACTGTATAAAAGGGAATCGGTGAAATAATTCTCCAATCCCTTAAATGGTTGCTTATCCGCGACCACCGTCTTGACTTCATTATTTGTGCCCACATATTTGAGGCATTGATGCAGAGTTGACGGGACTATAAGGTTACCGTGGATCCAAGGTCGACCTAACAGTAAATTATAGGATGTTTCCGCGTCAATCACATAGCATGTAACTTCCGACTTCAAATCCCCAATCTGGCATTTGATTCGGATCTTCCCCAAGGGTTTGGACCCGCTGGTGTTGAATCCATAAATCGTAGTGCCAGTGGATGCTAATTTGCTAGTCGGGATTCCGAGATGATGCATCAATCGGAATGGCATGATGCTAACAGCGGAACCCGGATCGACTTGGATCTGGTTGACAACGCTGGAGCCAATGTGCCCGGTGAAATACAAGGGCCTATCATGCTTTGAGTTCTTCGTTTGCATGTCTTCTTTGGTGAAAGAGATGCAAGGAAAATGATGCGCCGCCAGATTGCATTGTTGGGCTGATGACTCTGGTTCTTCGGAAGATGGCTTGATTCGAGTCAAGAAGGCTTCGGAATCACTCAAGGCTTCTTGTAGTGCTTTCCGTGTATCCTTCGAAAGACGTAACAACTCGTAGAGAGTTATCCTAGCCGGGATGTTGGCCAATTGCGCCATGATATCAAAATGGGGCGGAGAGCTTGTATTCCCCGGTTTGTCTCGCCCAATCGGATGATTGAATCGAGACTGCCTCGGGTTCTGAGCTTCTTGACGTACAGGCTCTTTCCCTTTTTCCTTCTGCTGGACTTTCTCTGTAACTGCAGGTGTTGGGGGAATTGCTGCAATTCCCAACTCCGCCAATGTCTTGGAAGGAGGGGTTTTGGTGCCCAATTGCTCGGAAGCATCCGGGTACTTGAAATGATACTCATTCCCACTTCGGGTTGCAAAAGGTTCTTGCTCGTCTTCAGAAAGCGAGAAGGTTAGAATTCTTTCGTCATCCTCTCCCGGAATAGCAGAAGCACCATAACAGGATTTACCCTTTCTCTTCGACTTCTTCTTGTTCGTCTTGGAAGAGGTCGTGGCCCACTGTTCATCTGCGATCATGTCCGGATGAACCCACAGAATCTCGCCATTCGGGGCTGTGTGTGGCACAAGCCCTTTCTGACGCTGTTGGTGCGGATCATCATTCACCGTCTTCACCGCCGCATTGATCACCGGCTCGTGTTGGAACCAACTCGAGGGAACAGATCCAAAGCTAATGGATACGGTGTTTGCACCCACCTTCTTCTCTTTGGGCTGTTTCATAGTGATAACCCCAACATCGATTAGGGCCTGAATTTTATCTTTGAGAGCGTAGCATACCTTGGTAGGATGGTGCACCGCCCTGTGAAATGCGCAGTACTTGGGATCGTTGATTCTCTTGGCATCTTCTTGATCCTGAATCGGAGGCAACTTGATTTTGTTGTTCTCGACTAAGTACTTGAAAATATCGGGGACTTCATCTTCCCTGAATGAGTAGACCTTTGGGAACCTCGGCTCCCCAACCTTTTGCTTCTGGGGCTGTTGTTGCCACCTGGATTGTTGAGGCGCCCTCTGTTGCTGCTGTTGCGGCTGTTGCGGTTGTTGCGGCTGTTGCGGCTGTGCTTGCACCTCAAATACTTGATTTGCGACCACAACATTTGCATGCGCCTTCCCTTTACCCTTGGGGGTGAAGTTTGGTTGCGGGGTATTATTTGGTATTTGCCCTCTCTCCGCCTTCTTCCTCTTGAGGAATCGCTCAGCTCGCTCTCCCCGCACTTTCAGATCCTTCCAGGTCTTTGGCGGCGCCATTCCCATAGCTTCGAGGATGTCCAGCGTCAAATTGTTGTGGCAAGTTTCGAGGATAAAATCCTCGCTGACTGGATCCCTGCAATTCATTGCTTTATTCCGAAACCTCTTCACGAAGTTTTCGACCATCTCGCCATTCTTCTGCTTTTCGTCGAATAGCGTGCCGATTGAAACCTCGGTGTCATCATCAAAGAAATTTGTTAGAAACATGTCCTCCATGTCATCCCAGCCGTTGATGCTCCCGGGCTTGAGACGGCGATACCAATCGAAGGCAGCTCCACGAAGAGTGCCGACGAATGACCGCACCATGAGGGGCTCATTTCCGGAAATGATTCCTAAATGAGACTTGAAGTATATTAAGTGTTGGGTAGGGGAACCCTTCCCATCAAACGGCGTAAAGTTAATCAGATTAAACTTTGCCGGATATGGGATCGATTCCCACTCCCTTGGATATGGGCAGGGTATACCGGACCTTTTTACCTCCTGAGCGTTCATCAACGCGTTGATTTTGCTCTCCAGGTCTTTCATCTTCTTGTCATCGCTCGTCTCGGCCTTTGAGTGGCTTCTGGGAGAGGTGACGTGGTCCTCTTTGGCATTATCTTCTGCGGGACCACCCCCATTGTCGGTATTGACAGGAGGGATATTGATATTATCCGCTTCCCGTTCATTCTCTTCTGGATTTCGTCGATTTAGCTCTCCTTGGTGGACCGTCAGCGCCGCAATCTGTTGGTCGTGCATCTCTCTCATCTGTTGCATGGCCATATCCATCTCGAACTTGAAGCTCTCCTTCTGTTTGGCGAGGGCTTCTTCCAGTATCTTTGATACCTGTTCGGCGCTGATCATGAGTGATTCGTATGGTTGGCCTGCACTTGAAGCCGTGTCATCTGATGCGACGGCGGAGCAGGTATCAGAATCAGCATCTGATTCCTCTTCTTCTAGGGAAAGCCCCTTTGGTACCCTTTGGTAATTCTTCTGGCCCCTGGTTCCTGGTGGCAACCGCGTCATGCATCGGGATACCTTGGCAAGCTGATCTATGCCGAAGTATTGTGTTGAATTTCCCCTGCCGGTCATGTTAACCGACACTCTTGGATATTCGTCTTCTCGGCGGAGCAATTTCTTCTTGTGGAAATGCCTCGGCTTATAGAGTCTCTCGAACACCGAGATTCTTTTTGGGGGACTATCACAACGGCATTCCGACAGCACCGCTTTAATGATACTTGCACACGGGCATTGGGACTCCATATCCTGCATGTATCTCTTTCGAGATTTTCCCACACCCCCAGCCCTGTAGTACAACTCATCAGCTTGGTAGCTGGAGCAACCTACAGAGTGTTGGTGGGTGTTCCCCGGTATGACAACCTCATCCTCAGATGAGTGTGCTTCCCTTTGGGAATGCAACACTTTGTTAGTTTTTTCAAGAGTGGCCCGTTCAATTTTACGCTTTTGTGAGCGTAGAAACTGAACGGGCTCTTTTGTTTCGACTCGCAACCCAATGCGGTCGGTGACAGGGGCTTTCCCTTTTTCATCTTTCTTGGGGGGATTGATTCGACCCCCGGTCTGATTTTTAACTTGGGGACCTTTCAATGGTCCCAGCCGTTCTTTGACGGGTATTCTACCTCGGTTCTCCGGTAAGGGACCGAGGTGACCCGTCAAAGGAACCTGGGATCTTGAATAATCCCCTTTCTTACCTGGCCCCGTTGAGGGTGCCAATACAGTAGAAACAGGTTCTGGTTTGGAGGAACTTCGGGTGATAGCCTCACCCTTCTTTGCTGGAGGCGTTGGTGTCGATTTAGGAACCCACACCAGTTTGCTTTTGGATGGCGTTTTGACTGCCGTTTCTTGCTGCATCTCTTCCGCCTTCTTTAGGAGGAGCCGGGCATGCGCAAGTAAAGCACGGCGCTTCTTGATTCGCTCCTCGAGCGTGGAGCTGTTCCTCTTGATGTGGATCCACTCACTCGCTTCTGTTTTGGAGGGGAAGTTGATTACTTGCCGTTGCTCTTGTCGCTGCCTCGACTTCAAGTCTTCTGCATAGCGCACTCCATCCTTTGACTCCCTGGCCTTGGCGAGTTGTTGAGCGAGGCGTTGACGACGTCTTTGGAGCGCCCTCTTCGATGGAGCTGGAGTTGCATCATCAATCGTCTTTGGGGCGGTTTGATCTACAACCTTGACCACACTGAACGACGCGGGGACGTTGTGTGGTGCAAGTGTAGTAGC
>BQKN01024136.1:0-12247 GCA_022839385.1 Asparagus kiusianus
CGCGTGAGCTTCTCTTTTCTCGCGTGAGGAGATAGGGATCAGGTAAGCTTCTTTTTGCGTGTAAGAAGATAGTGGGCGCAGACACGTGAACAACAAGCCCATGTTGATCTGTTCCCTATGTTTCTGTTTACTATAAATAGAATAGGGATTCCTAGGTTTCGTAGCAATGGGAAAGGACAGATTGAGAGAGTTCTTAGTCGACTGTGCGTGGTGAAAACGTAGAAAAAGGAGTTTTTTTTTGCGGTTGTTCTGAGAAGAAAAGCAGATCTAATAGATTTTGAGGAGAGAAATCAATTTCTTTTGGGTAAAAATCAGATCTTTTCTTTGAGACGAGCTTGTGGATTGTACAAGTCATTGGTGTTCTTCTCATAGTAGAATCTCCCCTCACCCCCTCCCATGGACGTAGGCAAGTTTGTCGAACCACGTAAATCTCGGGTCTTTATTGTTTTTACTGTGTTTGCTACTGTTTGTAGCTTCCCTCAGCAATTCAGTCCTAGAACTGATGAGAGGAAGAGTGTATATTTTATTTTGTTGAGATATTTCACTTTCTATTCTTGTTTCCTTTGAGAAACGGGAATATAAAGGTTGGCTTGAGCTTTTGTGAAAACAAAAAATAGGACTTTCTCTCAGGTGATAACGCTTCTGCGGCGGTGGGCGTGACTCTGCGCCCAACATTGACATTTGAGGATGCATACCGAATATTCACCCATATGGAAGGCAACAATTTAGCTCATGTTTTAGCCAAATGTGGACTTTCACTAGATATACCATGTGCATGGTTTGACAATTATCCTACGAATGTAGCCCAAGTGGCTTGCTGATTTAATTTAAGTGAAATAGAAATTCTTTTGCTATCAAAAAAACTTGGTGATACATATACATCCGTAAATGATACTCGTAGCAACGCGTGTGCTTAATACTAATGTATATATATATTTTTTAGTACTGCTACGTACTATACCATAACTTTGAAATCATACTATTAATCTACACTCAGAAGACGATAAATTTTCGTTAAAGTTCATTTGCACTTAGATTTGATACTGTAACAGCCTATAAAACCCTGATCTTATGTGAGATTTTTCCATAAAAGTTGTGCTCTCTTAACATAAACTTTCTTCGTGCACTCCCCGCATAGGCTACCTAGTGCCTACACATTTCGTGACGCATTGTTGACTCTACCAAGTGCACCTAAAAGAGAAGCGCACCTAAAAGAGAAGGAACTACAACTCATTTTTTTATTCGTTTTTTGAATAAAAAATAGCAAATAGAATGGAGAAACATCTACTCAAATTTTGTTTTGTTTTGTACATTACAAGTGTGCAAGTGTGCAAGCGTACAAAATGGATAAATTCTACCAAAAATGCTAGTTGTGTCCCAGCCCTCCATCGCGCACGCAACGTGCAAGAGAGAGAAACGGGGGTGGGACCCACAGCTGGGGCCCTATTGCGCACGCAGCTCACAAGGGAGAGAAATAGGGGATGGGACATGCGAGACAAATAGCAGCGCCACCACCAAATTTGCCCTGTCCACGCTGACTTTGACTCTCCTTATGTTAAATGCAATTTTAATGAATCAAAGAAAATATAGAAGAATAGTCTTTAGTCATGCTTATAAATAAAGGAACAGGGATCAAATCTTGTGGGCATGTGATGTAACTTGAAAAATATGCAAGAAAGGTCATAAGAAGATTTTTTTTTTCTTTGTTCCATATTATTATTATTATTATCATTATTATTATTATTTTCCAGTTGTTAAATGCTTGAGTAACAATTTTAAGAGAAGATGTACAAGACAACTTGGAAGTGATGCTTTGCTTGCCTACATATTTTGCGGAACAAGGAAAAGTACCTAAATGTTCTTTTATTTTATTCTATTTTTGGAGGAAAATGTAGGTGCAACTTCATTCATGCAGTTAATATTAAAGATATAAAAAAATTACTCGATTATTACCACATTTGCGAAAATATAACTAAAAGAGATTACATTATGTCAAAGAAAATAAAAGATTTTTTTTAACCCTGACTCTACTTGACACATTAAAACAGGATAAATTCTAGCAAGTAGCAAATATATGTGGCAGGAATGTTGGATGCCTTCTACACTACGTGACTGACTATTGGAAATGGGTAAATCCTTGACGAACAATAACGAAGTATTTGATTACCACGTGTGGCAATAAAGGAGATCAAATTCGAATCAATTGTTTGGACTAGTTGCAATTTATTATTCAAAATGTATTTCAATGTAAATTTAATGTTTTTATTGAAAATAAATGGAAAAAAGTACATGATTTTCTCAAGATTTGATTAGAAAATCTGTGAAAAATCTTGAGCAAGGCTGGACAACAGTGAACAAAAACAACAGGCGTAAAATGGACAGTCAGCTTTTACGTCACCCTTTTTCGGCTGATTACATGGATTCGAAACAACCCCGTCGTTGTTCCAACTGTGGGGATGAGCGTCACTTGATCAAATTTTGTCCCAAAATGGTGTTTACTTGCTTCAAATGTCATGAAGAGGGTCATATTGCCAAGTACTGTCGATCGCATATGCGCCCTTCGGAAAAAAAGATCAATCTTTCTGATTCTTCAACCTTATGCAACAATGCCAAAGTCCTGACCACTTTTGCCATTCTTACGATCACCGAAGGTTCCCCCTCACTAGATCTGATTAAAGTCAAACTTTCTTGGCTTTTTCAATGGCAATGTTGGAGCGTTAAGGTCATTCCAATTCATGATAATCAATTCTTAGTTGAACTCCCGTCGATTTCTCAAATGTCAGAGGCTGTGGACGGAAAAATTCTGAACTTCGAAAATTTCAAAGGTTGGCTTGCACCATGGTCTGAAAATATAGGAATGAAGATTATCGATTCAGATTATTATCAATGGATCAAAATCACTAATCTCCCCTTCCAGTTTTGGTCTTAGACATTATTGGCTCAATTGTGGGCACTTTCGGAGAGCTAGTTAGGGGTTGTAAAAACATTAAGGATAAATTGAATGGGCAGGATGCCCGTATTCTTGTCAAAGTGAAATCTGCAGATTTTATCCCTAAATCTATAATTTGCTCTTCCACTTCACAAGTCGACTCCTTCACTAGAGAAGTTTCTCTTGAAAGTACTCTAATTGGTGTCGGTCAGTTAGGTTCAGAGGCCATGGGTAAACATCTCACAGCCATGGAAGCTCAAGGAGATATAGTCATAGATTCCAGGTGGGTTGATCAAATCTCAACCCCCATTGCGGCTCCAGCAATGGATCCACCGGAATCAGAGTACCCATTATGGCTCCGGCAATGGATCCACTGGAATCAGAGCAGGGTCAGACTAGCACTTCAGCAACGGTTAAGGGTAAGGGTATTCGGGTAACTTCAGAGAATTTGAATTAGGAGGGTATTCAGGAGACTTCCAACGATTCTCCGCCGTTCAATGGGGATTTTCAAAATCCCCTAAAAACTAATATGGAAGAGAGTCGTCAAGCTAATTCTCTGACTGATCCCGTTAAGATGGATTCAGACTCTGTCCCAGATTCTCTCAGTGATTTCCCCCTAAAATTAGTCAAACAAAACTGGAAGGGTAGAACCATCTATATTGAGAAGTCAACTTGGGAAAGTTATATTGGCGGAAAAATGGATAGTTCAAATTCATATTCTTTGGCCACATCATACCCGCCAAAATCCAACCAGACTCCGGCTTTTCAATCATCTTTGTCTGTTCCTCCCGAATTCTCTTGCAGAGCTACTTCATCAGCAACCTACTGTCAGGAAGACCATCTTTAGCCACAAGCATAGAAGCTTTCTAAAGCATGGATCTTCTTCTAAAAGAGTTATCAAATCCTCAAAGAAATGTACAAATCAGGACTCTTCAAATTCTTCTTTTGTTGCTATGTCTATCAACTCCTTGCCTAAAGAAATTCTTGAAGATATTGCTGTTGGCCTCTTTATTTTGACGATGTTTAACAAACAATTTACCACTAATGTTGTTTGTCTAGTGTTTGTGTATTTCTATTTATTATAGACAAATAACATATTGGATGATGAATAGAATCGAGCATTCGCGATCATATCCAATGGAGGTTAGCGGAATAGTGGTTGAAGCCTATGCAATTCAAGTTTAAGATCCAAGTTCAAGCTTCATCCGTAAGTGTACCAAGTTAAGCTTATTGAAGATCAAGATTGCTTGGGTAACATTTAGTTTAGGTTTTATATTATGTGTGTTGGTAATTTAAGCTCAATATAATATGCACATGCATTTTATTGGTTTCTTTGTATATATATATAGATATATATATACACATAAGTTAAGTTTTGGTTTCTATGTATATTTAGTTATATATATACATACATGGTTTTGAGTTTTCAAGTTTTAATATGAAAAATTGAATATAATTAGAAAACATATTTTTGTTTTATACTTACATGCATATATATGATTTCATCAATACCAATTTTATTTAGTTCAATGAAATCATGTTTTAGTGCATTATATGTGTATTTTGATAAAATACTATATTCATTGTTTATAGACTTCATAATAATAGTTTACATTTTTCTTCAAGTCTATAAAATTATTTTGTATTGTTTCAAAACATGATTAAGCTAAAATGTCAAAACTCATATGTTCACATTCTTATGTTTTGGACTATTTTACAAAATAATGATATTTTTTATTTGGGAGGTCCTTTTAAAAACCAGTTATTGTAGCATATTTATTATCATGTCTACAATCATTTCCCAAAGTTTTACATTTTTCTAAATTTATTTGAATTTTTTAAATAGGGTTTTAAAATCAAAAAACGGTTTCAAACTTGTCAATTTCTAATATCAGTTTGTAGTCGACCACCATGGTCGACCGCCCTTGAGTCCAGAGACTTAGGATAGTTTTTGATTGCTCGCAGTCGACCGTGGTGATCAACCGGATGCAATCCAGAGAGTTTCGTGGTCGACCGACACGGTCGACCGTATGTTGTCTAGAGCCGTATTTAGTTTCTGTTGTTGCTCACGATCGACCGTGAAATTCCCACGGTCGACCGCCGATCGCCCAACGGTCATTTTTGTACAGAATCTAATTTTTGATTCTTTGGGCTTTTTGGTCTTTTGCTTGGGGATTTGGTTGTTGTTTTCTCTTCCTATATAAACCCACAAACCCCCCACTACCAGACCCACAATGAGAGTGTTTTAAACAAGTTTAAGAAAGTTTTAAACAATGGTTTATGTTTGGTTTAAGTTTGTTTTAAAAGATTTTAAGCAATTGAGAGTTTAATTTTGTGAAATCAATTTCACAAGAGCTAGAAGAGATCATCACTTGGTGTTTGAGCTTCAAATCATCTCTCTATCTCTCACTCTTGTCATTTATTGGAGAAGTTTTCTAAACTCAATCTAGCTTTACTTTTATATTGTTTGATTATCATTCTATTAAACTAGTATTTATATTTGAGTTTAGTTGATTTAATTTCATTCATTGTTCACACACAACCACTTGAGCTTATTATATTTACATTCATAGTATAATTTGGGTTGTGGGTTTGTGATATTGAGAGTGAGCTTAATTGTGTTCTCATCTATTGTAGAGAATAAATCATTTGTTGTATTATGAGCCTATTTGTGAATATCACTTTGTAATACACTTGTACACCAAGAGAAGTGTGTGGTGAGAGATGAGGTCGTCCCAAGAGGAGTGTAGTAGGTGGTAATACCTAGAGAGAGGTTCTAATTCCTAACACTTGAGGGAGACATGGACTAGATACCAACACTTAAGAGGGTGTAAAGTAGGATTACAAGAGTGTGAGATTGTAAAGTTTTCGGTTAGCTAGAAAACCGAGTGTGATGTGTAAACGTTGTTCGGGTAAGCATAGAAAACCCGGTTGTGATAGTGGATTTCTCTCCGGGAGTGGGGAGCGGAGACATAGGACGGAAGGTCCGAACTTCGTGATCATATTGTATGTTTGCATTGTTTATATTTCTCTATCACAATTGTATCTTTAGTTTAGATTGTTTACCCTTGTGTTAATTTATATATCCTTACATTTATTTCATCATATACCTCTTTGCTAGGATATATCTCTTTGTTCATATTGCATATTCTTGCTCATAATATATTGTATATCTATCTTGCAAGAATAATTTATTAATTAGTTTTAATTGGTATTAAATCAGATTAGATTAGCATAAGACCCTAATCACCCTCCCCCCCTCTAGGGTCTAACAACTGCTAGAAATTATGGTGTTACTTTATTCGATCAGATAATAAACAAACTAAAAAAGAAGGAAACAGAGAGAAAATGTCAGACCTAGTAATTTCTGGATCAAGAAGTTATAGGTGCTAAACATATTCCATCTCCATATAACTCACAACTTGGAATGTTAGAGGTCTAAATGACCCAGATTAAAGGTGCCTTATCCGTGACTTTCTTTTCCGTTACGCTATTGACATAGTTGGTCTTCAAGAGACTAAGCTATCAAAACCCTCTGCTTAAAAGCTTCGATTAACAGATGGTAAGAAACTTACTCAATGGTGTCACTTAGACTCAACTGAATCTCAAGGTGGAGTCCTTGTTGGATGGTCAAACTCATTTTCCCTTATTGATTCATTTGTGGGTGTCTTCTCAGTTTCAGTGATCCTTCATTATATACCTTTTGATTGGAAATTCACCTTCACCTCTGTATATGCCCCTATATACAGGGATGACAAAGAACTTTGCTGGTGGGAGCTTCACCGTATTCGTGATATTTTCTCTAGTCCTTGGATTATCTGTGGTGATTTTAATGCAACTCTATCTTCTGATGAACAAAGTGGTAGAAATTGATCTCTCAGAGATATCAACTCCTTCAGAGACTTTGTCAACAATGCATCCCTCATTGACCTTCCACTCATTAGCAGATCCTACACATGTTTCAACAATCGTCTTTTTCCTTCCATGGCTAGACAGATTCCTTGTGTGTGCAGAATAGGATAGGAAATTCCCCTCAAGTATACAATATTCTCTATCATCAATGGGCTCAGATCATTGTCCATTAATCCTTGATGGTAGAGGAATTCAACCTGCTCCTCCATTATTCAGATTTAAAAGAAGTTGGTTCCAACAAAAGAACTTCATACCTTTTGTTACAACATCCTGGAATTCTTTTAATTGACATGGCTCTGTGGACATTTTCATTCTGAAACTTAAACTTCTCAAACAATGTATCACATGGTGGAAGAAGAATGTGCTTGGTTCTCTATCTAGTAGAAAAAAGAGATACTATCTCAAATAGGCTCCTTTGATTTGCTTGAAGAACAACGTCCTCTATCTCAATCGAAATTCAACAATAGGATATAGCTTAAATCTTCCTTTGCATCTCTCATAAAGGAAGAAGAAATTTATTGGCACCAAATATCTAGAGTTCAGTGGCTTAAAAAGGGGGATGCAAACACTTTATTTTTTCATAAAACAACTTCCTATCATAGGAAAATCAATCACAAGATGTCAATTAACCATAAAGGTACTGATCTAACCAATGAACATGAAATCTCTCAGACTTTCTATGACTATTACTGCAATCTTTTTGGAAAAGAAAACACTAACAACCTATCTATGGATTGGTCTACTCTCTATCCTCAACAACACCTAAATCTTTCTGCACTCGAAGCTCCATTCACAGAATCTCACATCAAACATGCAGTTTTTGGCATGAGTCCAAATAAAGCTCATGGTCCTGATGGTTACTCTATGATGTTCTATTAGTCTTTCTGGGATCTAATCACATTAGATCTTATTACTCTTATGAATTATTTTTAGAATGACACATCATCTCTACACAGAGTGAATAAAGTCTTTGTCACGCTTATTCCTAAGCTTAGAGAGAGCACATTAGTGAAATATTTCAGGCCAATCAGCCTAATCAATTATATCTTCAAAATTTTCACAAAAGTTCTTGCAAATAGGTTATCCCCTCTTATGTCCGATCTAGTTGTACCAACACAATATGTGATTCAAGCTGGGAAATCAACTCTGGATTCTATTCTTATTGCAAACGAAAGAATCTATTTTTGTTCCAAAAGGAAAAGGGAGGTTGCTATGCTTAAACTTGATTTTGCTAAGGCTTTTGACTCCATAGATTGATCTTATCAACCTACTCAAAGAAAGGGGTTTTGGTAATAAATGGTGCTCATGGATTCATCATATCATTTCATCCTCCAATTGAGCAATATTGATAAATGGCTATCCATCAAAATTCTTTTCTTGTAAAAGAGGCCTTAAACAAGGAAATTTCCTATCTCCTATGTTCTTCAACATTGCAGTTGATGTTCTGTCTAAAATGATTATGAATAATGTGGAGGAATGTTTGGTATCAAATCTAAACATTAAGGAACCCCTAAACCAAATTCGAAGCCTTCGGTTTGCGGATGATACATTGATCTTTGTTAAAAGCTCACCAAGAGACATAAACATCCTCAAAATAATCCTATACATCTTTGAAGAACTGTCTGTTTTGGGAATTAATTATTCTAAATCCTCTCTTATCTACTTTGGAAAAATTCCTACCATAGGTCAAAATCTAGCTTCTGCTCTTGATTATAAATTGGATTATCTTCCTATCAAGTATATGGGATTACCTTTGAAATATGGCACTCTTTCTAAGTCTGATTGGCAACTAATTCTAGACAATCTACACAAAAATTTGGCTTCTTGGAAAAGTAATTGTCTATCTTTTGGTGGAAGGCTCATTTTACAGGATTCAGTGCTTACCACAATACCTCTATACTTCATATCATTCTACAAGCTTCCACTTTAGTTAATCAATGAAGTAGACAAAATTCGAAGAAACTTCCTTTGGTCTTGTAAAGCAGAGGCTTAACTCTTTCAAATGTCTGGTTAATTGGAAAAAGGTATATCTAAGCAAATCTAAAGGTGGTTTGGGAGTTAAGGATATTAAGATCTTCAATATATCCTTAATGTCCAAATGGTTATGAAAATGTTTGGACAGAGAATCATTAGTAGGCACCTTCCTCCATCAACTGTACTTTAAAAGAGGTGAAATGCTACAAACCAAACTCGATAATGCATCCCATTCTCCCTTTTGGAATGCAGTTCTCTCCATCAAAAATGCATTTTTTCATAATATATCTTGGACAATTGGTAAAGGTGATAAGATAATATTTTGTGGAGACAAATGGCTTAGTTGCAACACTTTAGCTAGTCTCTTTCCTTCATTATATGAGCTTTCGTTCTCTTCAAATGTTTCAATACATAGCCAAGGCATTCTACATGATCATCAATGGCACTGGCGGCCCTTGTTGAAAAGAAGTATTTCCTCTATATCTATATCCTCTAAAATAGATCTCTTGAAGTTAATTGGTTCCAGAAGTATCTCATATATACCAGATAAACCACACTGGTCTCTTACAGCAAATGGAGTTTACTCAGTCAAGTCATTATATACCTTCTTAAATTCTAAAGGAATATTATCTCCATACTTTGAGCTTACTTGGAGTTCAATTCTCCCAAGAAAAGTTTAGATCTTCACTTGGTTATTGTCTTTAGATAGACTGCATACCAAAGATAACCTCACTACCAAAGGTTGGACAAGAGATCCAACATGTCCATTGTGTGGATTGTATTCAGAAACAAGAGATCACCTTTTCTTCTCTTGCTCTTTAACAATTCAGGTATGGAGACACTTCAGGAATTATTATCTCCCCTTCCGTTAGCCTGCATCTCTGGACGAGTTACTTCAAACCCTAGAGAAACTGAATAGCATCTGTTTAGGGAGAAAGTTGATAATTTTATTGCTTCGAATCTATTACAACTTCAATCGTTACAATAAACTCAAATAAACAGAAAAGTAGATTGATGCGGCATAATTATGTACCAAAATTGCAAGTGCACAATTGAGCAAGTTATAGTATAAAAAGTTATCGTTCCCACGAGGAATGTGATTTTAAGAGATTATTAGAATTGGTTCTTATATTTTGTGCGTGATAAAAATAGGATTAAAGAATAAGTATGATTATGGAGAGAGATATGATGAATGATTGTTTTGAATATATGCAAGTAACAATAAATTAAATTTTAGAGAAGAGAAGAAAGAATCAAAGAATAAAATAAAAAGCAAGAATAAAAAGAGAAAAATCAAGAAAACAAAAAATGTAGAATTCGATTAAAGATATGAGAGATCTAGAATTGAATTCACTAGCTAATATCAATTATAAAATACAAACTATTCTCTTTTTATCATATTTCAACTTAGATTTATTAAGCATAGACTATCAAACCATTTAATGAAAGTATAACTTATCAAATTATATTTTAAGTCAAAATTATAATTCATGATAAGAAGAACAACAAGATAGTAATCCTAAAATTCATAAGCATAACCTATCAAACCATTTAAGAAAAGCATAGATTATTAAATTCTTCTTCTACCAATTAGTTCTCTACTTGATTATCCTAAACATGAATATTAAAGTACAAGAGAATAATTCATACAATATAAATAAAATTAGACTAGTTTCATACAATCCTAAGATTCCTACAAGAATTAATTTTATATCTTAAGAAATAAAAGCAAAAAGAAAAAGAACTAATTACAAAAATAAAAAGAAAAAAAAATCTAAACTATGAATAAAAAATAAATCTAACTACAAAGAATTAAAATCAAAACTATAAAATAAATTGTAAAAACTAAATGCATGAAAATAAATCTACTCTACAAATTAAAGTGCAAAAAGAAATAAAAAGACAAGAAAATAAATCTACACTACAAGCATGAATGTAAATCTAACTAATAAGCAATAATAAAAAAATTACTAAAAAGAAATAAGAGGAAAATAAAAGAAATTCAAACCTTCAAATTGCTCTTCATCTCCATCCTTATCATTCAACAAAGAGGAGAAAGGAAAAATTTAAAGTGGAGAAAAATTCTTTTATTAATTGTAACAAAAGTTATAAATTTAGAAGGTCTTCTCAATTAAGAGTAACCCTCCTCTCCAAATAGAGTTACAAAATTTTTCACACCTCTAACCCCTCACTCTCTACCCTTATTTATAGTAAATATCAGTGAATATGAACCCTTGGATTGAATCCTTATCCAAAACCATCAAAAATCAGCCATTGATCTGTAACTGATTCATAGCCATCGATGTCAGCATCGATGCTGGCATCGATGTCCAATCGAAAATCTGTCTCCACAAATGGATTCGTCTCATCGAGATAGGCGATTTTCATATATTATATGTTAAATTCCGCCTTCTGGATTTAGAGATATCGTCGTTTCTTTACGGCCAACCATCTTGAATATATTTTGTTTTTATATTTGATTTTTTTATTTTCTCTGGCTTCTACAAGCTACTCGGCTTGATTCTGAGCTTGGGATTTTTGGCTCTTGCTTGTGTTCTTCATTTAATTCATGAGATTTTGTTGAAAGATGAGATTTTTGGGCTTTATTCTTCATTAACCTGTAATTAAAGATAAAAATAATTATTAGTGGTGTATTTATTCATTAAAATAGATAATAAGGGTATAAAATTATACTAAAATGTGATTATCAAATACTCCCACACCTAAACTTTTGCTAGTCCTCTAGCAAAGAAAGAAAAAAAAGAAAACCAAACTCAGTTTCGCAGGAATCGTAGTTGTATTTAGCGCATACAACAAGCCTTTAAACCCCTAGGTTACCCTAGTGGACGAGTTATAGTCTCGTGAGGGTTTGTAGTAAATATACCCATAAAATTCGGTCATCTTGCCAAATTAAAGAAGTTAGTAAAAAACTAAATTTACTTGATAATTGAAGGTAGTTATTACTCAAGAAAATATTTTTATATATAACTCTAAGGTAAATTTCCTAGAAAATCTTCTCATTATAGCAATACAAAACCAATCCAAACTTAGAAATTTAATTTAAAAGTTTTAAAAAGAACATGCTAACTTATTGTTTTAAATAATTTTCAAGTTACTTAATCTAGAATATTTTCCAAGACCATATATACAAATATAACTATATATATATAGTATTTTTATTTTTATTATTTATTTTTTTTACTTTCTTTTTTTTCTTTTTCCTTTTTTTAACTCTTTCTTCCTTGGTGATTTTTTCTACTTTACGAGCTTTCTAAATGACCATTTAACGAGTTTTTGGCCAATAGATCCTAACCCAATTGGGCTTAGGTCATTAAGTATGAAAATACTCATTGGGCTTAATTACTCGGTCAGTTTAGGCTTTATAAGATAGAATCACCTTGAATTCAAGAGTTTTTTTTTTCTTTTTTTTTC
>BQKN01024147.1:0-11581 GCA_022839385.1 Asparagus kiusianus
TCAAAGTGGGCTGTAGCCATTCCGCTTAAAGAAGTGAAGACGAACAATGTCATCAACTTCATCAAGCATCATGTCATATATCGACACGGCGTGCCGAGGCGGATCATTCATGACAACGGTCCACAATTCATAAGCAACGCTTTCATCAGGTTCTATGACAAATTCAAGATTCAAGATGTTTCGTCAACGGCTTATTATCCCGCTGCTAATGGTTTAGCTGAGGCTTTCAACAAGACGATCATCAAGATCCTGTCAAAACTCGTGAAAACCAAAGCGAGATTGGGACGATAAACTCGGCGAAGCGCTTTGGGCTTATCGCACCACCATACGTACACCTACGGGAGCCACCCTGTATTCGTTAGTATACGGATGCGAAGCAGTGCTACCGTTGGAGATTCAAATCCCGTCCCTTCGGATCGCTCTCGCAACGGAGATGACGACCGAAGAGCAACATCAAAAACGTCTCGAAGAACTCGAGAGGTTGGATGAAAGGCTCTTGGAAGCTCAACAACACATTGAGTTCTATCAAGCCAGGATATCTAGGGCTTTTGACAAAAGAGTCCGCCAAAGAAGCTTTAAGGAAGGAGATCTGGTCCTCGCTGCTCGCCGACCAATAATCCTCAACTCCAAGAAGAAAGGTAAATTCGAACCCAAGTGGGAAGGACCGTTTGTAATAGACACAGTCTATTCAAACGGCGCTTACCGCCTAATTTCTTTAGAGGGTGTCAGGCAATTAATGCCAATAAATGGGAAGTTCTTGAAAAAGTATTATCCCTAGTACATTCAGAATAACTCATTTATCGGGAAGTTCCTTGAAGAATATTTCACTTAATATTCTAGAGGATAACCCAAATTCATTTTCACCACCAAAATCCCTCACTGATCAAGTCCAATTGACAGTGAGTCCACAAAAAAATGTTCTTCTGGGCCTCTTGACTCTTTCCATGAACAAGAGGTCCACTTTCAGTTTGGAGTCCCCTTTCGATAAACGAAAGAACTCCCTTTCTTTTCTCTTTGGTTAAACCTTCTCATGGTCATGACTGAAGTTGAAATTTCACTTCGATAAACGAAGGACTCATCTTTCGATCAGATAACCAATCCTATAAAAGGTAAGTTTATCTAGGTCTTCCAGATTCTCGGAGTGGAGATCTCACTTCTAGTTTCTTTCTTGCACTGGAAATAGAATATAAAATTCTTCCTTTCCAGAATCAAGGAATAGAATATAAAATTCTTCCTTCCTTGTTTGGGAAATAGAATATAAAATTCTTCCTTCCCACATCGATCTTTTTTTTAAAATTTATCAATTTAGGATTCATCCTAGGTATTTTGTCCTGAAACCTAAGCAGGGATAAGTCTGTGCCTAACACGCGCTGCCGGTTTAATCTTTCTCCAAAAAAAAAGACACCAGATTTTGATTCTGGGGTATTTTATCCTGAAACCTAAGTAAGGATAAGTCTGCGCTTAACATGCGCTGCCGGTTAGTTCTTAACCGTTAAAAAGAACACCCGCCCACATATTCAACATTGTGGCAGGTTGTTATTAATAACACCAGAATCCATGCCTTACACGTATGGGGAATTTCATCCTGAATCCTAAGAAAGGATATGCCGACGCCTAACACGCGTCGCCGGTTTGGTCTTTATCCGTAGAAAAAGATACCAGAGCCTGACTCTGGGGACCTTTGTCCTGAACCCTAAGTAGGGATAAGCTAACGTCTAATACACATTGCTGGGTAGCCTATTCCCATGACAATGGCAAAGTCTACATATTCCAAGTTGTAGCTAAAAGTCTAAGGGAGTTCATTCCTTTAGCACAACGTCACATGCAGAACGGATTAAGACAATCTGCATGTAAGCCCGACTCAAACGATAGTCGGTAAGAGCACATCAAATCCGTTAAAGGCTGAGGATTTACCAAAAATCCTAAGTCAACGTCTCATACACGTTGCTGTTTAGTCTTTTCACAGGAGAAAGACGAAGTCTACGTATTCAATGTCATAGCACTAAAAGATTTAACTCTTTTAGCTTAACGTCATGTGCGGAACGGATTTAGACAATCCGCATGCTAGCCCGACTCAAACGGTAGTTGGTAAAGGCTAATCAAATCTGTTGAAGGCTGGGGGTTAGCCAAAAATCCTAAAGACAATACCTAACACGTGTCGCCGGGTAGCCTATTCCCATAACAATGGCGAAGTCTATGTATTCGACATCATAGCACAAAGTCTCAGAGAATTTAATCTCTGAGCGTAACGTTACATGCGAACGGATTTAAACAATCCGCATGCTAGCCCGACTCAAATGGTAGTCGATAAAGGCTCATCAAACCCGTTGAGGGCTGAGGGTTTGCCAAAAATCCTATGAGTATTATGGTCAATCATTTCAAACGGAATGACGAATCATAATAAAAATAAAGATGAGAACCAGTTTCACTAAAGGAATCAAAGGTCAAAGTAATCAGTAAACAAAATCATACATCAAAACTATGACCAAAAATCTGCTGACTGATCTTAGACAGCTTCTCATCATAAGCTTGCCTAAGTTCAGTTCTGATGGACTCCTCGGTGGTGGCTGAAATCCTCGCAGCAATCTCCTCTGTCTCGGCTAGTTTCTGCTCCAAGGATCTGAACTCATCAGATAAAGCAGTGTGGGTTTGTTGATCCTGTGCTTTCGTCATCTGAAGAATATCCAAAGACTCCTCTTTTTCACGGAGAGTTCTTCTGAGCTGGTCTATCTCGGTCATACAGTAGGTAATAGAAAGATCGAGCTCGGCAAGCGAAGATGATCTAGTAGCAAGGCTGGTCTTAACTCGATCTACTCGGCCCCGCTGCATCTGAATCTCGAGCTCAGCAAGAATCCGAGTCTCGCGTGTGACTGTAAGCGGGTATCCAGCTCGGCAGCAATAAATGAAGAAGCGCCTGCATCTCGGAGCTCACGAAACATCTGAAGCTCATGCTCTAGGCAATCAAGGTCATCAACTATAGCCTGTGCCAAATCTGGATATCCTGCTTCCCTTATCAAATTGACTTTGGAATCAAGAAAAGGCTTGAATTGGCGAAGGAAGAGTCCACCGTGGAAGAGCTTGCCAATCATAGCATTCACGAAGGAGAAGAAGGAGCAAAGTTCTATGCAGAGAACGATCTTCTCAGGATCGTTGTCTGATAGCAATTCCTTCACTAGGATATGAAGCCGAGAAGTAGACCCTACACAAAGAAGGAGAAATCCATCAAAAATGTTTTGAGGAGGAAATAAATAATATTCTCAGTTGTCTAATTCATACCCTCTTGAGTCACTGGAGGTACTGGGGGTGTAACCGCTGCAGAGGTATCAACTGGTATAGTTGGTCTCGCAGTCGGCTCAACAGGATCGGTCTCAACAAAAGCTCCTGTCAAATTCAAAACAGAATTCTCAGAGACATCACATTATAGCTGCATTAGTCAAGAATTGGCTAGTCCTATAATTAACTTGGGAGGAGGCACGTACCTTCAAAAGAACCACCCTCAAGGTTCTCAGAGAATGTGGACTCAGGAAACATATCTCCAGGCAACTGGTCATCAATCTGAGGAGAGCCACACATGAAGTGAATCATAGGAGTGTCCACAAGCAAGCCTTCTTCGTCAAAATCATCAATCGAGAAGTCTGACACAAGAGAATATAAATACCAAAGAAGAATGAAGAGCCAATTGAAATGAGTTACCTTTTACGGATGCATTAGCCTCTTTATCTCCAAAATCCACGCTCGCCTCCTGCAAGTTATCTGAAGAAGCGAGAAGTACAGAGACAATTAGAGGATGCGCAAATTCTGAATCATTCGACTCCTTTGCATGTCATCTAAAAGATATATTGTCAATGGTAGATGTACCTGGATTCGCTGGGTCGGGTCCTACATTGATGTCCTCCCTAACGTCGGCAGCTACTACAGGCCTCTCCACCTGGCGCGGTGAGTCAGGCTCGCCAGGAGATACAGGAACAGGATCGGGATTCATCTCGCTCTCTCCACGCTCTCCTATATAGAGATGGAAAAGCGTGAGTCAATGTTCTGAATAATCAAGAGGATGGTTTACAGGATAGATGTTACCTCCGTCACTAGCAGGATCATCACCAGCCAAATCCATATCAGATGCTTGTGAAGCTGCGCGTGGCTTGCGAGCCAATCTCTTCCGCCTAGCAGTAGGAACAATAATCGAAGGTCTCACGTGGGGAGGATGACGGAGCACTTCTTCCTGGTCACCAGTGGTCCCTGAAACATCAAACCATTGTCAGCTTTAATAATTCTGGAAAGCAGAAGAAAAAGATGAATGATTAACCTCGCTCGGAAAAGTCATCGTAATCTTCAGGATCTCCGCCTGAAGCCTCGTCTGCAGAATGGAAGGTCCTCTTTCCCTCTTCATCAATTCGACGAGTCTTATTCCGTGTCCTTTGTGACCGAGCGTTTTCCCAAATCCTACGGGAATCAACCTGAGAAGCTTCCTCGGCCTCTAGCTCTGCGATCGGCTTCACGGGGATAGTCTTATTAGCTGCTAACAACCACTTGCAGCTTAAGAAAGTGAGGTTCAACTGCCGATCAGCACTCGGGAGACTGAACTTAGCACCAGTACAGCCAGTCACGGTCCACAACCAAGCACGAAGACCATCCACCAAACCGCCGTGGGCCCGAAGCTGCTGACGAGGATTCCCGACGTAAAGCTGATCATAGCCAAACTGACGAGCGAATCGACAGGATAGATATGACTCTATGAAACACTGATCCCTCACCTGAAAAGTCAGATAACCTGGCCTAATGTTCACCAGCTAGTTAAAGCAGCCGATGTCTAGGAAATCCGCGCCCCTCCCACTTGCCATTCTCAAGCAACTGTAGTAGGGGAACGGAGTGGTCGGTGGCATTCGGTACCAACATCATATCCGAACGGTGAAGGACGAACCAGGCCATCAAATAAGTGTACGGGAGCTCCGTCTTAATGGTGGGAATCTGACCCGGCAAATCACTTTCCTTCCGTGTAAAGGTACCAGAAAGCTGTCGAAGTCCTCGATGAATGTTGGCCACCATCACCGGAAGAAGTGAAAGTTCTTTCTTGTAGGCGAGCTGAACTGCTGGATAGAGCACTTCCAAGGGTAAGGCATCGCCAGACTGATATGGAACCACGCACTTCTTCAACCAAATAGCGAGATAACCGGCAAGAAGAGTCATCGGTCGAATCGGTGCGGTCGTATGCCATAAGAATGATTTGAACTTGGTCCCTGCAGGAAAGCCACCCTTAGGACTACTAGTGGTATAAGAATGAGCGTCAATCTTCTTCAGTAGACTGTTCACCCCTGAGGGAGTAAGTGGGGCCAACTCACAAATAGCCTCGCCAGAATTACCTTCCAGATTCTTGAACAAATAATTGGCAAACTGCTTCAGACTCACGAATACCTTAGTCCTCTTTGCTAAAGGCTCAGACTGCGCCAAAGCTATATGATAGTGACAAGTGAGGTCCCATAGAGTCTCATAGCGATCGGGCATACGATCCTTCAGCTGACTCAATTCATGGTTGGAGGGAAAATATTCCTGATATAACATCTGTCCCATGGGTAAGCCAGAAATCCTGTGCATCTCGTGAAGAGCTAAGCCCAACTCCCCTTGCCGGGTCAGAAAAGTGTTCGAATCTGGATTATAAAGCTCGAACAAAGCACAGAAATGCCTCGCGCTGACAGGCAAGCCATACATGGTGGCACGAACGGCTGCATATAAACCACAGGCGTGCAACTCCTCACCCCATCGGCTCAAGACGTACGTCGTCATGCGAGTCCACCAAAGCTTGTCCAAAGAATGGACCCAACCATAAATCCTGTGACGCGTCGTAGGCATCTCTCGTCCTAGAGCGGCGAGGTGATTCCTCAAGGTAGAAGCGGTGGCAAGGAACTCGTTACGTGGTGGTGCATCCAGCCCCAATACCCCAGGACGCAATCCGGTGACATGACTCCTGCTCGAGCCAGGAAATGCCTGATGAGTGATGTAGCCGCAGTGGATGCTCATGCTCCTCCGTCAAGCGCCACGACATCTCCCGTGTCACAGCCTGACGCCTGAACTCAGTCAATGAACGATGCCGAGGAATCTTCGGCAAATATATGAAGCCACTGCCAGTTTTATGAAGCCACTGCTCGGCCTCAATAAACACGGCATCCGGGTCTTCGACAGAGTCGCCAAATAAGAAATCGCTCTTCCGAAGAGGCTGAATAGAACTGGCGTCCTTCACGAAAGGTGCATCAGTAATCAGCTGTCGAAGAGCTCGGTGCCCACCTTCCTTCACCACCTGGGCAACCTCAGTCGACGTGCCCAAAACGAACTGATGAGTAACTGGAATGGGGGAAAGATCGTCGGAAGTCGAATAGTACTCGCCACGACGCCCATATACTGCATGAGACGAGAATGATCCAGAAGGATATCCCACTGGAAATGAACAGTTAAACACCTGTTAGTCTCAATTATAAAAGGAAATTGAACTCATTTTACAAATGGGTAAAATAAAGTCATTACCTTATAAAGGGTGAGACGATTTGGCCACATTGTGCAATCACAAGATAGGGCATATTGATAATATATCCCTGCCTTATAAAGCACAATGTAGCTTCAAATCGCCCCCTTTATTTTGAGATATGGTTTTGACCAAGCAAAACCTATCTTTAAAGCGTCGATCCTCACCTAGGAGAATCAAGGCTCTTCCCGATTGCCTCACCAAGGAGAACAACGTGGGGTAAAAGGACCAATTTGCAAATTTCTAAGAAGAAAAAAGGGGCTAATTTGTAAAAAATAGCTCACCAGCGTAAGAGGGAGGCGCGCCATCAGCCGACGCAGCAGGGGAGCGACCTCTCGGGGCACGGGACATGATGACCTGCAAAATAACTCAAGGGGTTAAATTCAAAAAATAATTTCAGCCCCTAATTTTTGCATAAAAACCCTCAAATTTTCAATTTTTACCCCCTGAAGGATTAGCTCGGGGCGTCAAATCACACCCTCAACCCTTATACAATCCCACGACTCCATACATTAGATCGAACATGAAATAGACCAAGATCATGGAGGATTTACCTGAAGAAAAGCTCGAGATCCAATAAAGATGAGATCTTTAAGGAAACTTGAACCACGCGCTCGAGGGGCCTAAGAGAAATTCTAAATATGGAAGTTTTGAGAGACTTCTCAGTCAAAGATCCAAAGGAAGACTAGATCTAATGCAACTATGAAGTTTTGAGGGAGAACGGATGCTCGAAGGAAGAGAAATCAAAAAAATAAGGGAGAGAGGGGGGCCGGCCCTAAGAGAGAGAAAGGGAGGGTTTTATAAAGGTAAACCAGCCTTGAACCAGACCCAAACCAGCCCTGAACCGGACCAGAATTGACTGAACCAGACCAGATCAAGCCAAATCAGTCCAAATAAGGCTGAACCAGACCAGACCAGTCTGAACCAGACCAAACCAGGATGAACCAGTTTGAACCAGTCCTAAACCAGTTTGAACCAGGTTGAACCAGTCTTGAACCAGGTTGAACCAGTTTGAACCAGAATTGAACCAGAATTCAAATTGAAGCTGAATCGAGCGTCGAAACAACTTCAAATCAACCGAGGGTTCAATACCTTGTTTATTTTGGTCTCTCCCGCGTATTCGGAAGGATCGGAAGAATTTTCAAGCCAAATTACTGCTTTTTTGGGTCATTATCAGACCGGTTCAGATAATTATACCGATTCAGATCATTCAGATATGAGAAAAACTCCAATAAGGTATACGAGTATAAACTATTCCCTATGTTTGTTGAGAAGTTCCTGGAGGATATTTTTCTAAAAATATTCTTAAGGATAACTCAATAACACTACGCCGGACAACGCGTCGCAAATAAAGACTCAACGCCACCAATCGAGGGTCAGTTATATATTGAACCAACAAGCACGAGCTAAAGTTTAAAAAATCAGGAATCGACTTCAAGTTCAAATTCCGACAACGGTCAGACAATAAATGCAGCACCGGAACCCTTACAGACGTTCGACAAAGCACCGAATAGCCTGAAGGATTGAAGGAATACAGAACAAAGGTCATTTCCAGGTCCCATTACACCGACTGAGGGTGAGGGCAATCATATCCAAAGCATTCCAGACCCTTCTATAAAAGAACGAGGCTGAAATACTTTGGAGGGGGTATCTGTAGGCGTATAAAATTGCCTATAGGTCCCTTAGCACAGCTCGACACGGTGATTCAACAAAACAACGAACCATCGAGTGACGAGGCGACGAGGTTAACGAATTGCACACGAGCAACGGAATTCGCGTGCGGAACCAATCCAACGGTTCGGGAAGTCAACGAGTCGTTCAACCGTAAAACGGATTCGAACTCAAATACCAAGGCGGATTTACTGCCAAATAAAGATCCGGACTATCAAATCAAGATTCGGATAAATCCGATACAGAACCGGAAGACGGGAAATGACGGAAAACACCCCAAGGGGGCTCGGCAAAAACCGAGCCACCCTGAGGTGGCCGCCCAGATCTGTGCCAAATGCACAGATCTGGTTGCCTATAAATAGGCGGGGTGATTCATCATTTGAGAGGACTTTTGGGAAGAACTTTTGGAGAGCCGAAACTCTGCCGGATTGAGATCTTGTGCTCGAGTTCTTGAAGGCTTGAAGACTTGGACGTTTGGATCTGGTTCTTGGCGAGCACCCGCATCACAAAAAGCAGGAGTTCAAGAGGACCAAATCTCAGATCTACATTGCTATACTCCGGATCAAAGCTTGGTCTTTGATCCCGAGATTTGAGCGGTTGTTTCCTTGGTGAAATAATCCCTCCGGCTATTATTTCCTTGGTGAAATAATACCCGTTATATTGCATAGATCTGTTCGGATCTAGATCGTGCGGTGGTCAACGGATCAACCATCGGCGCAGGCAAACAATCCACGCAAGCGAGTGACCAGATAACAGGAGCTCGTGATTTGTTCGGCATAAAAGGAAAGTTGTAATTTTCATTTTTTTGTTTGATTTTCATTGTAACCGGATCTTATAAAAAGACCGGATCTTTGTAACGCAAAAAGTTGTTATTTAAGAGTACAATGGGATCATCAATGAAGAAAACCATTTTTCCCGCGAACAGTGTGTGATCAAGGCTTGTACAATAATTCTAAGTAAAGAAAATGTAAAATACATTATCTCATCTGTTCTTTATTTTCTTCACTTCATAATGCCTTGAAAACATCTTACACTTGTTCATATTCTGATATTGAATTCTGCATATAAAAGTTAGTACACACACTATATAAATTATTATCATCAAAATACTATCATGGAGATATGATATTCAACAGCTACAAGCTGAAGTCTAATCAAAAAATCATAGGAGATAAAAGAATGTGAAGCGCTAAAATCAAAAAGAATACGTGCTGGAAAGGAATTCACACGGAATGTACAACTGTGTCAACTTGATGTGGGATAAACATGTACTAAAAATATTGCAAGTGTACAACTGTGTCAAGTTATAGTATAAAAAGTTATCAATCCCACGAAAAAGGTGTTTTGTAGGAGAAAATATTAATCGGTCCGTATGTTGTGCGCGTGACAAATAGGAGTGAAGAATAAGTGTGGTTGTGGAGAGATATGAGGAATGATTGTTTTGAATATATGTAAGTAACAATAAATTGTATTTTAGAGAAGAGAAGAAAGAATCAAAGAATAAAATAAAAAGCAAGAATAAAAAGAGAGAAAAACAAAAGATGGAGGATTCAATTAAAGATATGAGAAATATAGAATTGAATCTACTAGCTAATCTCAATTATTAAATACAAACTATTCTCTTTTTGTCATATTTTAATTTAGATTTATTAAGTATAGACTATCAAACCATTTAAGGAAAGTATAACCTATCAAATTATCATCTAAGTCAAAATAAAAATCATGATAAGAACAACAACAAGATAGTAATCCTAAAATTCATAAGTATAACATATCAAACCATTTAAGATAAGCATAGATTATCAAATTCTTCTTCTATCAATTAGAAATTAAATCTACACTACAAGCATGAATGTAAATCTAACTAATAAGCAATAATAAGAAATTATTAAAAAGAAATAAAAGAGAAAAAATAAAAGAAATGCAAACCTCCAAATAATTCTTCATCTCCATCTTCATCATCTAACAAAGAAAAAAAAATTTTAAAGTGGTGAAAAAATTATTTTATTAATTATAACAAAAGTTACAAATTTAGAAAGCCTTCTCAATAAAGAGTGTTCCTCCTCTCCAAATAGAGTTACAAAAATTTTCACACCCCGAACCCCTCACTCTCTATCCCTATTTATTGTAAACATCAATGAATGCGAGCCCTTGGATTGAATCCTTATCCTAAACTATCAAAAATCATCCATTGATCTGTAACTGATTCGTCAGTAACGATACTAGCATCGATGCTGGCATCGATGCCCGCATCGATGCTAGCATTGATGTCCTATCAAATTTCAACCTTTACGGATAGCTTCTTCTCGTCGAGATAAGCGATTTTCATATATTATATGTTAAATTCCGCCTTTCGGATTGAGAAATATTGTCGTTTCTTTACGGCCAACTATCTTGAATACATTTTTTTCATATTTGATTTTTTTTTATTTTCTCTTGCTTCTACAGGCTACTCGGCTTGATTCTGGGCTTGGGCTTTTTAGCTCTTGCTTGTGTTCTTCGTTTTATTCATGGGTTTTTGTTAAGATAAGAGATCTTGGGTTTTATTCTTGATTAACCTGCAATTAAAGATAAAAATAATTATTAGTGGTATATTTATTCATGTAAAATAGATAATGAGAGCGTAAAATTGTAATAAAAATATGATTATCAATAGCTCAGGGTCCGAAGGAAGTTCCCGGGATGACAGAACTCTATAGCAGTTTCAACCTTATGGCGGGGAAGCAGACCACGACTGAGGACGAAGACCCGAGGGAGCAGCTCTTTGTGCTGAAGTTGCAAGTGAAGACCAGTTTGGTTGATGCCATTGTTGATCCAGGCAGCAAAAAAAATTTGATATCCGAGGCCTTGGTTCAAATGCTGGGTCTAAAGATAGCCAAGCATCCAAAACCCTATCCATTGGGGTAGATTCAGAAGGAGACGGGACTAAGTGTAGTTGATCAATGCACTGTCAGATTTACACTCCACGAGTCATATATTGACGAGATCACATGTGATGTCGTTCCATTAGATGTTTGTCAGGTTATACTGGGCAATCCGTACTTGTGGGATAGATACATGATCTACGAAAGGCGGTCTCAAAAGTACACATTCACCAAGGATGGTGAAAATTTTATATTTCGTTCGGCTTCTCTTCCGAGGGAGGCAAACTTGGTGACGGTGACGCGAGTGAAGAGGCTAGTGAATGTAAGCAAGAACTTTGTCTCACTGTGCATTAGACTTCATGATGAGCCATCGAAAAGGAGTTGCATATTGGAGCGGAAGACGACTACGATAAGGCAAGGAACGAAGAAGTCGTTTTCAGTTGTACGTCGATATCAAGTTCCTAGCAAAGCCAGGTGGTACAGAAAGGATGGAGGAGCTCGCGAGTTTCCTCAGCTAAAGTTCTAACTTGAATGA
>BQKN01024191.1:0-13575 GCA_022839385.1 Asparagus kiusianus
TAATGAAATCATCAATGAAGAAGAACACAATTTTCCACGCGAACAATCTGGCGACCACAGTGGGAGCCACCGATCTCGCTGTCGAGATCGGAGTGTCGCAGCCACGGATCTCGATCCCGGTCGTGGAGGAGGTCGAGTATGAATTCGACCAACAGAAGTACGAGGAGTACGTGTCCTCGTCCGGATCTACCTCCTCCCCCAAGTCCAAGAAGTTTCAGAAGTTCTCCTCCAGGAGAAAAGTCCGTTGGTGTGATGAAGTTGAAGCCACCAATGACGACCTCACCCCAATCGACGCCGAAGCTGCGTTGAGTGAGGCCCTACCGACCTCAAAGAAGGTCAAATCCGCCATTGAAGGCGTGGTGACTCTCTCCAAGAGAGCCCGCCAGAGGCAGCGTCAACGCCTCGCGAAGCAATTCGCCAAGGCCATGGAGTCCGTTGACGGGGTCCGCTACCATACGGATCTGAAAAATAAACGAGGCAAACAGCCTCAACAGCAAGTGAAGGATGGTTCCTCCAAACCATCGACAATGGAGTGGGTCCGTGTCAAACGGAATCGCTCGACACTGGAGGAGCGCATCCGCAAACGGCGCGCGTTATCGGCGCAAGCACGGGCCAAAGCTGAAGAAGCCCGTCGGAAGCTGCAGAAGGAGGTGGTCAAAAAGCCGCCACCAACTCGCAAGGTTTGGAGGCCAAAGTCTGAAGCAACGGTTCAGACCAAGGAGGGACAACCGCAACCTCCGAAGATTCAACACCCGGCAAATCAATCCAAACAGCCGGTAATTTCTGCAACTGCTCTGGGAGATCCCGCAGGATCATCCCAGAAGAGAAAGTTTGTTTTGGAGCGCCTCGGCCCACTTCCGAAGGAACGAGGTAAAGCTCCAGTCCAAGAACGCTTGGGGCCAATGAAGAAGTCCCAACCAATGCAGCATGCTGGGGGTCGCCGCAACCCTCAACACTTGGAGCAAATTGTGGCACCCAAGCGCACAACTTTGCACATTGAAGTGCAAGAGCCCGCTGAAGATTCACGCCTACAAAGGCGCGTTTTGAGGCGTGTGACTCTGGAAGGTCCGAAGAAGACAAGTATTCCTCAGAAGGAAACGTTGTCATCTGATGACGACAACGTTATACCTGAGAGATCGTGCCAACACACGATAGGTTGCTTCGCCACTCAAACGGACGAGCTGTACTATCGTGCTGGGGGTACGAGTAAAACCAGAAAGAGGAGTCCTTGAAGGCTCGAAACACAATGTCCTTGCTCGAAGCTCATTCGGGCGGTACTGTCTGAGTGCAACTGCGTCAAGGCGGTCCCTGAGAGAGCCTCTGTGTTTGAAAGACTCAGCAATGGAACGCCAAAACCAAGGCATAGGCGTTTCCAACGAAGAAGGAAGATGGTCAAAGATGGTGAGCATTCAAGGGTCACCGCAAATATGACCAGCACAGGAACATCGGCCCAGGATAATCCCGAGGTGGTTCCAGAAATATCCCGACGTGTAACTCGTCTACAATCCGGGGCTATCATTCGCGCGACGTATGGTAGAATCCGAACAAGAGTACCTTCGGGAGATGAAGAATCAGATGCTGGCTCAGCAGTGGCGTCTGATAATACAGTGTCCAGTGAAGGACAACCCCGCGAGGCGTTTATGATAAACACGGAGCAAGTGGCCAAGATGCTTGAAGATGCCATGGCCAAACAACAGGAGACCTTTAGGTTTGAAATGCAAATGGCTATGCAGAACATGAGAGAGATGCATGACCAACAGCTTCAAGCATTGAGGAACCAACAAGGCGAACCAAGTCGTCCCAACCAGAACAACCTGGAAGATGAGGACACAAACGAGGTTCGCAATGTTAACAACCCTCCCATCAACCCAGGGGGTAGTAACGAGAATGCTAGCGAAGACACAGGTGAAAGCCTAAAAATTAAAAATCTCGAGAGCAAGATCAACACATTGATCTCTGCTCAAGAGACAAAAAAGACGGGCATTCCTTGTCCATACCCAAGAGAGTGGGAATCAATCCCATATCCGGCAAAGTTCAGTCTAATTAACTTCATGCCGTTTAATGGGATGGGTTCCCCTACTCAGCATTTGATTTACTTCAAATCGCACTTGGGAGTCATCTCTGGTAATGAGCCTCTGATGGTACGGTCATTCGTCGGCACTCTTCGCGGAGCTGCCTTCGATTGGTATCGTCGCCTCAAGCCAGGAAGCATAAACAGCTGGGATGACATGGAGACTAAGTTCCTCACGAATTTCTTCGACGACGACACCGAAATATCTATCGGATCGTTGCTCGATGAGAAGCAGAAAGACGGGGAGTTGGTCGACACATTCGTCAAGAGGTTTCGGAACAAGGCGATGAATTGCCGGGACCCGATCACCGAGGAATTCATCCTCCAGACCTGCCACAACAACCTCTCGCTGGATGTGTTGGAAGCAATGGGCACCGCACCATCCAAGACCTGGAAGGATTTGAAAGTCCGAGGGGAGCAAGCTGAGCGTTTCCTTAGGAGAAAGAAGGTGGAGAGAGGCCAACCGGCAACAAATCCTCCGAAGCAGAACTTCAACCAGAAAAGGAAAGGTAAAGCTCATGTTAATGCTGTTGATGCTAACCAGACTTTCCAATTGCAACCTCAGCAACAGCAGCAGCAGCGAGCGCCACAACAAGCGCAGCCGCATTAGCAGCAACGATCTCAGAAGCAAAAGTCTTCGGAGCCGAGGTTTTCAAAAGTCTACTCCTTCAAAGATGATGAAGTCCCCGGCATCTTCAAGTACTTGTTGGAGAACAACAAAATCCAGTTACTGGCGATCGTGGATCATGAAGGAGCCACTAAGGTGACGGACCCGAAGTACTGCGCGTACCACAGAGCGGTCCACCACCCAACGAAGTCTTGCTACCACCTCAAGGACAAGATCCAAGCGTTGATCGACGTAGGGGTCATAACTCCGAAACCGGCTAAGAATGTGGGAGCAAACACGGTATCGATTAGTTTTGGATCAGTACCTACAGCTTGGTTTGAGCCGAAGCGCGTCACCAAAGTCGGGATGAAGACGGTGAATGACGACCCGCACGGACAACGCCAAAAGGGACTTGTGCCTCACACAGCCCCAAACGGTGAAATTCTCTGGGTGCACCCCGACCTGATTAAAGATGAACAATGGGCCGGATTGTCATCCAAGAAGAAGTCCAAAGGGAAAGGCAAGTCTTGTTACGGAGTTTCTGCCATCCCAGGAGAAGATGACGAAAGAATCCCCGCTTTCCCACTTTCCGACGAGGAGCAGGAGGTCTTTGCGACCCGGAGTGGAAATGAATACCACTTCAAATATCCATCCCCTGGCGATCAATTTGCTGAGCAGGGGGTGACAAAACGAGGACCAGCCAAGACTCTCACAGAGCTGGGGGTGATTGCAGTTCCCAAACCGGTTGAAGATGCTCGACGGCAACCGGTTGACAAACAGAAAGAAAAGGGGCCTGAGGAGGTTCGGAATCCGAAGCAGTCTCGTTTCAGTCGTCCGATTGGAAAGGACAAACCGGAGAGTTCAAAAAATCCGCGTGCCTTCGACATCATGGCTCAACTAGCCAATATTCCAGCGCGGATAACGCTGTACGAGTTGCTCCGATTGTCCAAGGAAATTAGAGAAGCCTTGCAAGAAGCCTTGGCCGATTCGGAGGCATTCCTCACCAGGATCAAACCAGCTCCCAAAGAACTGGAAATGTTAGCCCAACAGTGTAATGTGGTGGCCAAGAATCTTCCTTGCATCACCTTCACCAAAGAGGACATGCAGACGAAGAATTCAAATCATGATCGGCCCTTGTACTTCGTCGGGTATATTGGCTCCAGCAAGGTCAACCGAATCCAAGTGGATCCGGGTTCCGCTGTGAGTATTATGCCACTTTGCCTAATGCACAGCCTTGGCATTCTAGTCAGCAAGTTAGCATCTACGGGCACAGTCATTTACGGATTCAACACCAGCGGGTCAAGACCTTTGGGGAAAATCCGGATAAAGTGCCAGATGGGCGATCTGAAAACGGAGGTCACGTGCTACGTGATTGATGCTGAGACATCCTATAACTTACTATTGGGTCGACCTTGGATCCATAGTAATGTTATAGTTCCCTCCACTTTACATCAGTGTCTGAAATATGTCGACACTGATGGAAGGGTTAGGACGGTGGTCGCGGATAAGCAACCATTTAAAGGGTATGAGAATTACTTTACAGATTCTCTCCTTTATGGTAATGAATCCGATACGGAACCATCGATCCAGGGCACGGACAGCGGAGAAGAAGCTGATTCCGAGACCGGATTCGATTACAATGGTGGTTTTGTTCTAAATGACATTGTACCCTTTGTAATCAATCTAGACGACGAACAGTCGTCAGATGGCGGTTGTAACTAGCAACTTGCCGATATTGAAATAAATCGTGATTTAGAGTATTCCTTGTCTCTTGATGATGCGATAAAGAGATTATATGATAATCCCGAGTTATGTATGCCGCTCCGATCTTCTTATGTAACGAAGAAGCGTCCCCAGCATTCTTTCGGAACAACTCGGATTATTCCTGCCAAAACAGGAGGACAAAAAGAGGTGATCTACGGTAAAGGAGAAAGTCTTCCGTTGCCAGATCATTTCCTAAGAGAAAATAAAGACGACGACAAATCTGGTCTGCACTTATCAAAGTATAGTCCGGAAGCGCGTACGCTCATGGAAAAACAAGGATACGACTTTACACTCGGAGAAGGTTTATACTTCGATTGAGGTTCCCGTGTCCCAGTCAAAATGGCATATGTCCCAAAAGGGAAACCGGATAATTATTACCGTCACAAGAGAGGCCTAGGCTATGTCTCATCAGATGACGAATGTGGTTGGCAAATCATCGATCAAATTGCTAACAAAGCTAAGGATGGGTACTTGCCAGACTCTTCAGCTGAGGATTCCGACACAAGTTTGGGAGAAATGTTCAAGACCTTGATGTCGAACATGACTACAGCTGATCCGTCTACGATGGAGGACAACGATCAAATGCAAACGTGGGAGGACCCATGGGTTCATCACCTGAACATGCAATATGGTGATAGGTTCGAACAAAGAGGCACTCACCGAAGACGAAGTAGTCCAGATCAATATGGGTGATGAAGCCAATCCAAAGCCCATATTCATCAGCGGTAGTCTTCCCCCAGATGAAAAGGAGGAATTAATTGCCTTGATCAGAGAGTACATTGATGTCTTCGCCTGGAACTATGAAGACATGCCAGGGCTTGACCCCAATATGGCAATGCACCGCCTCGACATCAAGCCGGATGCCAAACCTGTCAAGCAACAGCAAAGACGGTTTCGTCTGCAGATTATGGAAGCCATCGAGGCAGAAGTTAAGAAGTTGATCGACTCAGGATTTATCCGGGAGGAACAACATCCAGACTGGTTAGCCAACATCGTTCCTGTCATGAAGAAGAATGGCAAGATCAGGATTTGCATCGACTTCAGGAATTTGAATGAAGCATGTCCAAAAGATGATTTTCCTCTCCCGATCACGGATGTCATTATCGACAATACATGCGGGTTCGAAAGAATGTCCTTCATGGACGGCTTTTCGGGATACAATCAAATCAAGATGCACCCGGGCGATGAGAAGCATACAGCATTCAGAACGCCCCTCGGTATCTTCTGCTACACGGTGATGCCGTTCGGTCTGAAGAATGCAGGTGCTACATACCAACGAGCGATGACTAAGATTTTCCAGAAGCATCTCAGGAAAACGGTGGAATGCTATGTTGATGATTTGGTGGTAAAAAGCCGCAACAAAGAAGATCACGTCAAAGACTTGAGAATGATGTTTGATCTCATGCGGAGTCATCAATTAAAGATGAATCCCACAAAATCCTTCCTCGGAATGTCCAGCGGAAAATTCCTTGGATTCGTCGTCACCACTAAGGGTATACACATCGACCCAGACAAAGTAAAGGCAATAAATGAATTGCAACCCCCGAGGAATCTAAGAGAACTCAGAGGATTGCAAGGTCGTCTGGCTTATATCCGGAGGTTCATTTCAAATCTTTCTGGGAAGTGCCAACCATTTTCTAAGCTAAACAAGAAGGGCGTATCGTTTATTTGGGATGATGCTTGCCAGAAGGCATTCGAAGATATCAAGGCATATCTGATGAATCCCCCTGTTCTTGTCGCACCAAAATCAGGTAAACCGTTCTTGATTTACATCAAGGCGATGAACCATTCGGTCAGTGCTTTGTTAGCACAAGACGATGATAATGGTCACGAACAGGCAGTCTATTATCTAAGTCGGACCTTGATAGGCGCCGAGTCTCGATACCCGATGATCGAGAAAGAATGTCTCGCATTGGTGTTCGCGGTACAGAAAATGCGACATTACTTAGTTGGCCAGACGATTTACGTCATCGCTAATGTTAATCCGGTACGGGTATTCATGACTCAACCAGGTTCGATGAATTGGCGGTTGGCAAAATGGGCTCTCCTCTTGTCCCAATATGATTTGCACTTCAAACAGCAGAAGTCAGTCAAGGGACAAGCGATTTGTGATCTTTTGGCGGCAAGTCTGACAACAGATACAGTTGAGGTATATGATGATTTACCAGATGAAACCCACGAGGTTAATACCACATCACACCAACAAGTATGGCAATTATACTTTGATGGTGCTTTGAGAGTAATTAATAAGGCAGTAACCCCTGGATATCCTAAGGTCACTTCCGGAGTTGGAGTTGTCTTAGTTTCCCCAGGGAAGCACGTGATGCCCCGAGCTTATTCGCTGACGAATCCACGTTCTAATAACGTAGCCGAGTACAACGCGCTCATCATTGGACTCAGTTTCGCCAAAGAGCTGGGGGTTGAATATCTCGAAGCCTTTGGAGATTCTCAATTGATCGTCAATCAAGTTCGTGGAGAGTATGAGGTCAGGAACCCAGACCTGATTCCATACCACCAGGAGGCCGTCAGAATGGCAGATTCTTTTGAAGAATTCTATATCGAATATATCCCGCGTCTCTAGAACGCTTATGCGGATGCACTGGCAGCACTGGCAGTATCACTCGTGCAACCGCCCGAAACTGAACTGCTAGTCACAGTAAGATCACATCAACTCTGCATACCCATATACGATATGGAGGTTGAAGAGGAGGATGATAGAAATGGAAAAGCCAAAGAGGTGAACTCAACCCAAATCGGGTCTGAGTCCCGAGATTGGCGTTTTCCCATTATTGATTATGTCCAATACGGCATTTTACCAGAGGACGCAAAAGAAAAAGAATCTATTCGTCGAAGAGCTCCGCGGTTCTTTTACAATACCGAGACCCGTACGCTATATCGCCGGGGGTATGATGATCTGCTTCTCCGATGCCTTTCGAACGAAGAAGCAAAAGAAGTTCTTAAAGAAGCACATGAAGGAGAATGCAGTGCGCATCAGCCTGGTCCCAAGCTGTATGATCGAATCAGAAGAATGGGATATTTCTGGCCAACGATGGTTCGTGACGCGATCGAGTACGCCCGAGAATGTCATGCTTGTCAAGTGCATGCAAATTATATGCACCAACCTCCGGAGCGATTACACACATCAACCACGTCTTGGCCATTCGAGACATGGGGTATGGACATTGTCGGTCCTATCTTTCCTCCTTCAGTCAGGGGTGATCGATTTATTCTCGCTATCACCGACTACTTTTCAAAGTGGGCTGAAGCCATTCCGCTTAAAGAAGTGAAGACGAACAATGTCATCAACTTCATCAAGCATCATGTCATATACCGACACGGCGTGCCGAGGCGGATCATTCATGACAACGGTCCGCAATTCATAAGCAACGCCTTCATCAGGTTCTGTGACAAGTTCAAGATTCAAGATGTTTCGTCAACAGCTTATTATCCCGCTGCGAACGGATTAGCTGAGGCTTTCAACAAGACGATCATCAAGATCCTGTCAAAGCTTGTCAAGACCAATAAGCGAGATTGGGACGATAAACTTGGCGAAGCGCTATGGGCTTATCGCACCACAATACGCACTCCTACAGGAGCCACTCCATATTCTCTGGTGTACGGATGTGAAGCTGTGCTACCGTTAGAGATTCAAATCCCCTCCCTTCGGATCGCTCTCGCAACGGAAATGACGACCGAAGAACGTCATCAAAAACGTCTTGAGGAACTCGAAAGGCTGGACGAAAAGTGCTTGGAAGCTCAACAACACATCGAGTTCTACAAGGCTAGGATATCCAGGGCTTTTGACAAAAGAGTCTGCCAAAGAAGCTTCAAGGAAGGAGATCTGGTCCTCGCTGCTCGCCGACCAATAATCCTCACCTCTAAGAAAAAAGGTAAATTCGAACCTAAGTGGGAAGGACCGTTTGTAATAGACACAGTTTATTCAAACGGTGCTTACCGCCTCATTTCTTTAGAGGGTGACAGGCAATTAATGCCAATAAATGGGAAGTTTTTGAAAAAGTACTATCCCTAGTACGTTTAGGACAACTCATTTATCGGGAAGTTCCTTGAAGAATATTACACTTAATATTCTAAAGGATAACCCAAGTTCACACCACCAAAATCCCTCACTGATCAATTTCAGTTGACAGTGAGTTCACCAAAAAGGTCCACTCTTGATTCGGAGTCCCCTTTCGATAAACGAAAGAACTCCCTTTCCTTTCTCTTTGGTTAAACCTTCTCATGGTTATAATCGAAGTAGAAATTTCACTTTGATAAACGAAGAACTCTTATTTCGATCAGATAACCAATCCTATAAAAGGTAAGTTTATCTAGATCTTTTGGATTCTCGGAGTGGAGATCCCACTTCTAGTTTCCTTCTTGCACTGGAAATAGAATATAGAATTCTCCCTTTCCAGAAACAAGGAATAGAATATAAAATTCTTCCTTCCTTGTTCAGGGAATAGAATATAAAATTCTTCCTTCCCACACCAACTCTTTTTCCAAGATTTATCAATTTAGGATTCATCCTAGGAATTTTATCCCGAAACCTAAGCAGGGATAAGTCTGCGCCTAACACGCGCTGCCGGTTTAGTCTTTTTCCGCAGAAAAAGACACCAGAGTTCGATTCTGGGGTATTTTATCCTGAAACCTAAGCAAGGATAAGTCTGTGCCTAACACGCGCCGCCGGTTAGTTCTTAACCGTTAAAAGAAACACTCGCCCACATATTCAACATTGTGGCAGGTTGTTATTAATAACACCAAAATCCATGCCTCACACGCATGGGGAATTTCATCCTGAATCCTAAGAAAGGATATGCCGACGCCTAACACGCGTCGCCGGTTTAGTCTTTCGCCGATTGAAAAAGACACCAGGGTCTAAACCTGGGGAATCTTATCCCGAAGCCTAAGAAGGGATAATCCAACGTCTAATACACGTTGCAGGGTAGCCGATTCCCATAATAATGGCAAAGTCTACATATTCGAAGTTGTAGCACAAAGTCTAAGGGAGTTCATTCCTTTAGCACAACGTCACATGCGGAACGGACTAAAACAATCCGCATGTAAGCCCGACTCAAACGGTAGTCGGTAAGAGCACATCAAATCCGTTAAAGGCTGAGGATTTGCCAAAAATCCTAAGTCAACGTCTCATACACGTTGCTGTTTAGTCTTTTCACAGGAGAAAGACGAAGTCTACGTATTCAATATCGTAGCACTAAAAGAGTTAACTCTTTTAGCTTAACGTCACGTGCGGAACGGATTTAGACAATCCGCATGCTAGCCCGACTCAAACGGTAGTCGGTAAAGGCTAATCAAATCCGTTAAAGGCTGGGGGTTAGCCAAAAATCCTAAAGCCAACACCTAACACGTGTCGCCAGGTAGCCTATTCCCGTAACAATGGTGAAGTCTATGTATTCGACATCATAGCACAAAGTCTCAGAGAATTCAATCTCTGAGCATAACGTTACATGCGAACGGATTTAAACAACTCGCATGCTAGCCCGACTCAAACGGTAGTCGGTAAAGGCTAACCAAATCCGTTGATGGCTGAGGGTTTGCCAAAAATTCTGTGAGTATTGTAGTCAATCATTTCAAACGGAATGACGAATCATAATAAAGATAAAAAGGAAATTCACTAAAAGAGTCAAGAGTCAAAACACTCAGCAAACAAAATTACACATCAAGCCCGTGGCTAAAAATCTGCTGACTGAACTTAGACAGCTTATCATCATAAGCTTGACTAAGCTCATCTCTAATGGACTCCTCGGTAGCGGCAGAGGTCTTCGCAGCAGTCTCCTCTGCCTCAACCAGCTCCTACTTTAAGGATGTCAGCTCGTCAGATAAAGCAGTGCAGGTCTGCTGATCCTGTCCTCTCGTCATCTGGAGAATACCCAAGGTCTCCTCTTTCTCGCGGAGTTCTCTTCTGAGCCGGTCTATCTGGGTCTCACAAGAGGTGATGGAAGAGTCAAGCTCGGCAAGGGAAGATAATCTGGTAGCAAGGCCGGTCTCAACTCGAGCTACTCGATCTCGCCGCACCTGAACCTCAAGACTGGCAAGAACCTGAGTCTCGCGCAGTGACTGTAAACGGGTCTCCAGCTCAGCAACGATAAATGAAGAGACACCGGTATCTCGAAGCTCACAAAATATCTGGAGCTCATGCTCTAAGCAGTCAAGATCGTCAACTATAGCCTTCGCCAAGTCTGGATATCCTGCTTCCCTTATCAAGTTGATTCTAGAATTAAGGAGAGGTTTAAACTGGTGAAGTGAAAGTCCGCCGTGGAAGAGCTTGCCGATCATAGGGTTCACAAAAGAGAAGAAGGAGCGAACTTCTATGCAGATGACGACCTTGTCAGGATCGTCGTCGGATAACAACTCCTTCACTAAGACATGAAGACGAGAAGAATGCCCTACACAAAAAAGGGAGAAGTCCGTCAAAGATCTTAATAAGAAAAAGGAATAGCACTCTTCAATGAGTTGACTTATACCTTCTTCCCCTTGAACCGCTGGGGGTAGTGGAGGTGTAACGGCTGTAGGTGCATCAACTGGTGTAGTTGGTCTCACAGCCGGCTCAACAGGGTCTTTCTCAACAAAAGCTCCTGCCAGATTCAAAACAGAATTCGCAGAGGTGTTACATTATAGTTGCATTAGTCAAGATTGGCTAGTCCTATAATTAACTCAGAAAAAAGCACATACCTTCAAAGGAACCATCCTCGGGATTTTCAGCGAAGGCGGGCTCAGAAAACATATCCCCAGGTAACTGGTCATCGATCTGAGGAGAGCTATATATGTAGCGCATCATAGGAGTGTCCGCAAACAAGCTTCCCTCGTCAAAGTCATCGATGGAGAAATCTGACATAAAAAGATATAAGTGCCAAAGAAGAGTAAAGAGACTACAACTAATGGAAATGAGTTACCTCTCACAGGTGCATCAGCCTCTTCATTTCCAGGATTCGCCTCCTGCAAATTATCTGAAGAAGCAAGAAGTAGAGGACAGTTAGAGAATACACAAATTCATTCGTGTATTATCTAAAGAAATACAGTGTCAGTGTTAGATGTACCTGGATTCACGGAATCGGGTCCTACATTGATCTCCTCTCTAATGTCAGCAACCCTTGTAGGCCTCTCTACATGAGGTAGTAGGTCAGACTCATCGGGAGATACGGGAATGGGATCGGGACTCATCTCATTCTCTCCACGCACTCCTATATAGAGATAGAAGAGCATGAGTAAATGTTCCGAATAACCAAGAGAATGGTTCACAGGATGGATATTACCTCCGTCACTGGCAGGATCATCGCCAGCCAGGTCCATATCAGAAGCTCGGGAAGCTGCACGCGGCTTACGGGCTAATCTCTTCCGCCTAGCAATGGGGATCGAAGGTCTCGCCTGGGGAGGAGGACGGAACTCTTCATCCTGATCAACTGTGGTCCCTAAAACATCAAACCATAGTCAGTTTCAATACTTCTGGAAGATAGAAGTAAAAGATGAATTGCAAACCTCGCTCGGAAAAGTCATCATAATCTTCGGGATCCCCGCCTGAAGCTTCGTCTGTGGAATGGAATGTCCTCTGGCCCTCTTCATCAATTCGGCGAGTCTTGTTCCGCGCCCTCTGTGCTCGAGCGTTCTCCCGAATCCTAAGGGAATCAATCTGAGAAGCCTCCTCAGCCTCTATCTCTGCAATCGGCTTCACGGGAACAGTCTTGTTAGCTGCTAGTAACCACTTGCAGCTCAAGAAAGTGAGGTTCAACTGCCGATCAATACTCGGGAGACTGAACTTAGCACCAGTACAGCCAGTCACGGTCCACAACCACGTACGGAGACCGTCTACCAAACCACTATGGGTCCGAAACTGCTGACGAGGATTCCCGATGTAGAGCTGATCATAGCCAAACTGGCGAGCGAATCGGCAGGGTAGATATGGCTCTATGAAGCACTGATCCCTCACCTGAAAAGTCAGATAACCAGGCCTAATGTTCACCAGCCAATTGAAGCAGCCAATGTCTAAGTGAGTCCGATACTCTCTCGGCCTCTCATCATCTATCAAGCACTCGCCGTACCGGCCGGAGAACTGCGGAAAACAAGTGGAGAATGCCCAACACTTGTGGACCTGCAGCTGCTGTCTGACATCAGAAAATCCTCGGCCCTCCCACCTGCCATTCTCAAGCAACTGTAGCAGGGGAACAGAGTGATCTGTGGCGTTCGGCACCGACATCATATCCGAGCGGTGGAGGACGAACCAGGCCATCAGATAAGCGTACGGAAGCTCCACCTTAAGAGTGGGAATCTGACCTGGCAAATCGGTCTCCTTCCGTGTGAAGGCACTAGAAAGCTGTCGAAGTCCTCGGTGAATATTAGCCACCATCACCGGAAGAAGTGAGAGTTCTTTCTTGTAAGCAAGCTGAACTACTGGATAGAGTACCTCCAAGGGCAAGGCGTCGCCAGACTGGTATGAAACCACGCACTTCTTCAACCAGATAGCAAGAAAGCCGGCAAGAAGAGTCATTAGTCGGATCGGTGTGGTCGCATGCCATAAGAAAGATCTGAACTTGGTCTTCGCAGGGAAGCCACCCTCAGGACTGCTAGTGGTATAAGAACGAGCGTCAATCTTCTTCAACAGACTGTTCACCTCTGAAGGAGTGAGTGGGGCCAACTCACAAATATCCTCGCCAGAACGGTTCTCCAGGTTCTTGAACAAATAGTTCGCAAACTGCTTCAGACTCACGGAGGTCTTGGTCCTTTTTGCTAAAGGCTCAGACTGTGCCAAAGCAATGTGATAATGACAAGCGAGATCCCATAGAGTCTCATAGCGATCAGGCATGCGATCCTTCAACTGGCCCAATTCATGATTAGAGGGAAAGTACTCCTGGTATAGCATCTGTCCCATGGGCAAGCCGGAAATCCTGTGCATCTCGTGAAGAGCCAAGCCCAACTCCCCCTGCCGGGTCAAAAAAGTGTTCGAGTCTGGATTATATAGCTCGAACAAAGCACAGAAATGTCTCAAACTGACAGGCAAGCCATACATGGTGGCACGGACGGCTGTATACAAACCGCAAGCGTGCAACTCCTCACTCCATCGGCTCAAAACATACGTCGTCATGCGACTCCACCAAGACTTGTCCAAAGAATGGACCCAACC
>BQKN01024219.1:0-15359 GCA_022839385.1 Asparagus kiusianus
GTACTTTTACGGTCTACCCTACAACCGGCAAAGTCGGCATCACAATAACCACAAAGATCAAAAGAAGTATTTTTTGGATAGAATAAACCAAGTTCTAAATTCCCATTAATGTATTTGACAATCCTTTTAACCGCAATGAAATGAGATTTTTTAGGAGAAGCTTGAAAACGTGCACATGCACAAACACTAAACATAATATCCGACCTACTAGCGGTGAGATAAAGGAGACTACCTATCATACCTCGATATAGTTTTTGGTCTACCTTATCACCATTATCATCCGCATCCAACTTGATGGTAGTGCTCATAGGAGTTGAGGCATGTTTTGAGCTTTCCATCCCGAATTTTTTACCAATTCCTTAGCGTATTTGCTTTGTGATACGGATATGCCATCATTTGATTGTTTAATTTGAAGGCCGAGAAAGAAGGTGAGCTCTGGCATCATACTCATCTCAAATTGATCTTGCGTTACTTTAGAGAATTCTTTGCACAAAGATTCATTAGTGGCACCAAAAATAATATCATCCATATAAATTTGAACTAAAATAAAATCATTTTTCCTTTTTCTAACAAAAAGTGTATTTTTAATAGTTCCTTTTGTAAAACCATTTTCAATGAGAAAACTTAAGAGGCGAGCATACCAAGCTCTAGGAGCTTGTTTTAACCCATATAAAGCTTTTTGAACCCGGTATACATGATTTAGAAAAGATGAATCAATAAAATCGGGGGTTGCTCAACATAAACCTCTTCTTCAATAAAACCATTTAAGAAAGCACTTTTGACATCCATTTGAAATAATTTAAAACTTTTGAAACTTGCAAAGGCCAAAAACATCCTAATAGATTCTAATCTTACAACCGGTGCAAAAGTTTTATCATAATCTATACCCTTTTCTTGATTGTATCCTTGGGCAACCAAACGAGCTTTATTTCTAGTAACTATGCCAAATTCATCAAGCTTATTTTTAAAAACCCATTTAGTTCCAATAGTAGAAGTGTTATTTGGTCTAGGAACTAATTTCTAAACATTGTTTCTTTAAAAATTATTTAATTCTTCATGCATAGCTAAAACCCAAAACTCATCTTTCAAAGCATCATCAATACGTTTGGGTTCTATTTGGAATAGAAAGGCTATATTACCACATTCGCTCATAGCTTTTGAGCGAGTCAAGACACCTTTGGATGAGCTCCCTATAATTTGGTCTTTAAGATGATCCGGTGCAAACTTCCAATCTTTAGGGAGTTCATCTTGATTTTGTTCATTATTGCTCTTCCCATCATTTGGTTCTTCCGTTGAGGGTTTGTCCTTTAGTTGCAAAAGTTCCATTTGTTCCTCAATCGCATCATCATCCCTAGGCAAACCATCTTGAAAACCAATATTAGATTTATCAAAAGTAACGTTTATAGAGTCTTTAACAACGAGAGTTCATTTATTGAAAACCCTATAAGCCTTACTTTTAGGAGCATATCCTAAAAATATACCAATATCAATTTTAGAATCAAACTTATCATAGTGGTCTTTAGTATTTAAGACAAAATATTTACAACCAAAAATATAAAAATATCCAATTTGTGGGATTTTGTCATAAAGAAGTTTATAAGAAGTTTTCTTGAGAGAATGTCTAATTAAAACACGATTTAAAACATGGCAAGCCGTGTTAGCGGCTTCCGCCCAAAAATATTTTGGAAAATCATAAGAATTCAATATTATGCGTGCCATCTCTTGTATGGTTCTATTTTTTCGTTCAACAACACTATTTTGTTGGGGTGTCCTAGGAGCAGAAAACACATGAGTTATACCATGATGAGCACAAAAATCATTAAAGAATTTGTTTTGAAATTCTCCATCATGATCACTTCTAATTTTAACAACTTTTGAATCCTTTTCATTTTCAATTCTTTTTACAAAAAGAGAAAACTCTTCAAAGCATTCATCTTTACTAGCAAGAAAAATCACACATGTAAAACAAGAGAAATCATCAACAATAACAAAAATATAGTATTTTCCTCCTAAAGAGGCAACACGCATGGGACCAAAGAGATCAAGATGTAATAATTGTAAAGGTTTAGAAGTGGATACCTTATTTATGGATTTGAAGGAAGTCTTAGTTTGTTTACCTTTAGCACATTCCTCACAAGTAGAATCCCTAACATAAGATAGTTTTGGTAGCCCTCTCACCAAATTCTTCTTGGATAGCTTAGATATAAGCTTCATGTTAGCATGTCCAAGTCTCTTGTGCCAAATCCAAGGATCCCCATCTACCGCGGTAAGGCATTTTATATCTTGATCTAAAAGCTCATTCATCTCAAAAACATAAACATTAGACCTTCTAAAAGTAACAAAAATGGTTTTGTCATTTTTACTAACAACACAGTTGTCCAGTTTAAAAAAGATGTCAAAGCCTTTGTCACTTAATTGACTAATGCTAAGAAGATTATGATTTAAACCTTTAACAAAGTAAACATCTTCAATTACGGGAGAAGGTTTCTTACCAATAGAACCGATTCCTATGATTTTACCTTTCTCGCCGCCACCAAAGGAGATATTGCCTCCTTCAATCCTTGATAGGGATGTAAATAATTCCTTATTACCTGTCATGTGATGAGAGCAACCACTATCAAGGTATCACAACTCCTTACGTCTTATACGAGACGTTCCCTACATATAATAAGTTGTAGAACCTTTAGGTACCCAAGCTTTAGGTCCTTGAATGTTAGTATTTTTGGTACCCTTGGGCACCCACATTAGCTCATAATGATCAATGTTATTTTTAATCCTACAATGAGTAGAAATATGACCATGTTTTATGCAATATATGCACAAAAACTTTTTCTTATATGTAGGAGCATGAGATTGATGATACCATTTTCTATCCACATGATGATAACTTGAATAACCATGATTAGACTTAATTTTGTTGTTTTCAATTTCTAATCTTTCAATCTTAGATCTTAGTTGCTTGTTTTCAAAGTTTAGATCTCCTATCATTTCATCTTTTAAAGCAAGAGATGATTGTAGTTGCTCAAACTTAGAATCACAAGAAACATGTAATTTTTTGAATGAAAAATATTCTTTTGCTAATATTTTAAACTCAAAATTTAATTCTTCTAATGCCGCTTCTAGTTCACATTGCATATAAATGGATTCACTTTCGGTTTCGGATTGTACCTCATCTTCATGAGTCATAAAACAAATGTTTGGGTCATGAAGAGCAATCTTGGCGCCCTCATCATCGCTATCTGAATCGCTTGGTTCAGATTCATCCCAACCGGCATACATTGCCTTCTTCTTCTTATATTTCAAATACTTCTCCTTGAGCTTGGGACAATCCTTGGCTTGGTGACCCGTTTCGTTGCATTCAAAACATTTACCTATACGAGGAGAAAACTTGTTGTTAGATCGATTATTGAAATTTTTGTTCATTTTAATTAGTCTTGATATTCTTCTAGAGAGGTGTGCCACTTCTCTAGAAATATCAACTTCACTATCCGAGGAGGATGAATCATCAATTTCTCACTTGAGCGCAATTGACTTCAATTTTTGGGGTGGGTCCTCGGTTGTTTTTGTGGGAGCTTCTTCCTTCTCCTTGACCTTCTTTTTATGGACCTTGAGTTTGCTAATAAGTCCATCACGAGTGAGAATTAAGAGATCATGAGCTTTTTCGGTGGCCGTAGCTTTAGGTTCCCAAGCCGACGTCAAAGAGCGAAGAATTTTCTAACACATCTCTTGATTTTCTAAGACCATGTCAATACCATGCAATTCATTTATAATGTTAGTGAACCAAGAAAACATAGAGTCAATAGATTCACTTGAAAGCATTTTAAATAGTTCATAATCATGCATAAGTCCACTAATTTTAGACTCCTTCACTTGGGGGTTCCCTTATGGGTAATGCATAACTTCACCTAAATCTCGTGTGCGGTTGCACATGTTGAAACTCTCTTGTACTCATTGGGGGTAAGACCACAAATTAGTGCATTCATGGCCTTGATATTAAAGTTGGCTTGAGTCCTCTCATCCTCGGTCATTTTACCATCGGACTTCTTAACATATTTCTTTTCTACGATATCTAGTATGTCAAGGTCAATGCATTGTAAATAAATTCTCATCCTAGCTTTCCAATATGCAAAGTTGCTACCGGTGAAGAGAGGTGGTCTAGTGGTGGATTGTCCTTCAAGCATATGCTTCATTGAAGCCTCCATAATGATCTTTTTTCTAAGGGTTTTAATCCTAACAAAAGTAGAGACCTCGCTCTGATACTAATTGAAAGGCCCTAGAGGGGGGTGAATAGGGTTTATGGATGAATAAAATGCAATTAAAAGTAATTCCAACAAACCACACACAAAATAAAATGCAATAACAATAAAAAAGAGTAGAGATAGAGATAGTTAGCCAATTGATGACGCACGATGTGTTCACGAGGTTTGGTCCGCTGACCTACGTCCCTGCTCCCCACTCTCGAGGAGAAATCCACTACACACCCGGTTTGAAAGCCGGAACTTCTTCTACACAACGACCTCCTCCGAGATCTCATAACCACACAGTAGATCTCCACAAGATCAAGCTCACAACAGTCATAATTCAAAGAAAAACTCTCTCTTTACAGTAGCCCTATGGCAAGAGGAGAGATTGCAATTGAAGCTTAGGATGTGAACTTAGAAATAGTGAAAGCAAATGAAAGTTGAAGCTCTTTTGAAAACAATAAAGTTAAACTCAAGTAATTTGTAATGAAAGCTTGGTACTGAGGTAGATGGAGTTGATAGGTATTTATAAGGAGAGAATACTACAACCAAAACCCTAAAGAACCAGACAGAATCCTAAGAAAATCGGATTTCTAAAACTGTACAAATATAGCCGTTACAGTACCCATCAGTCGACTGACGGGAAGCATCAATCGACTAATGAGCTGAACGTTGTATACGATATCTAGCTCATTAGTCGACAGATGATCATTTCAGTCTCGACTGACGATCTCGTCAGTCGACTGGTCGGTCAACCGAAACAGAACAGAGTGCAAAATGATGATTCCAGGAACTTTCATCAGTCGACACATCAGTCAACTGACTTCATCAGTCGACTGTTCAGTCGACTGATAACATGTTATCAGCCTGAATCGATTTTGAAATTGAATTATGCTCTATAAAAAATAGTAAATAAATTCCAAAAAATGTGAAACTTTGTAAACAGTTTATAAATATTTTGACAAACTTGTTTGAAAAGGAATTTTGCAAAAAAGGTCATCGTATTTGTGAAAATCATCAATTTAGCAAAAGTGTCAAAATACGAGTTTTGAAAATGTGCAAGTGTGTTATCCCATGATCTTCAAATGTAATCAATAAACTTCTTGCCTACATTCTAGCACTAGAGAGAAAATAAAAGTAGCAAATATTTCTCACATAGAAATACATTTCTTGAGTCTTGATATTGCTTTTGAGTTGATGAAGCTTCTTATTGCATATAGTGTTCTTGATAAACATTGCTTTATCACTTTGCCTCCACCTCCTTTAGATATCGTCGTTGTAGCTCATATTCCATCCAATCCTCCATATATGGTGCTAATGAATTATAATCTACAATATAGCTCAATACACAATTAGCACCAATAATGATGTTTGTAAATCATCATCAAAATAAAGGACCTAACATATATCATGTAATATGTTAGAATCAAGATATTAAAAAGAAATTGATAAAAATATTCCTTCGTGTAATTAATAAAGAATATACCTTTTTGTCGAGATTCATTTAGTATTGCATCATTACTTTGAACTCGATGATTATTTGATTCTGCAAAAAATGAGCAATTATTAATCCAATCATAAAAAGTAAATACAAAGGTAAAAAGAAATAATAATAAGTTCTAAGTCTCATAAACCTGCAGAATCATCATTTTCTTCATTGTTAATATTTGCACTACTCCTAATATTTTGTGCAAAATTCTCCTCTTCAAAGTTTCCTGAATCGGCGCTACAATTTGGACCCATATTTTGATCTTGTATTGGGTTTTGAATATTCAAGCTCTTGTCAAGACAAGTACGGAGTTGTTCCCTTCTTAATGAATTTTCTGCAAGTGCTTGAATTCGCTTCATAATTAACGATCTGGGTGCTACAAATTGTGCCCTTTTGCTTTTCGAAGTGACTTCTTGAGTTTTTATTTTCCTGCTATAAAAATGAATTTAAGTATTATACACTATGTATGAAACAAATGTCAAAAGATAAATGAATAAAAGAAAAAGAAATTACGAAGGATGAGCATAATAATAAATACATAGTGCACTAATGTAGAAACACTTGCTGTAATGTCAAAATCACATTTAAAATAGGAAGAAAAGAACTTCATATGTCTTAAAAAAGAGTAGTTATAGTAAGATGCAACTTAAAATTTTTCTCAATAACACAATATCATTTGAGTTCTATTCTTTAATGAAAGCGTTCTAATCCTCTGCTTGAGTCTTTTTCCTCTTTTTTGAACTTGAGGCTGAATTTACAATAATTGGATCAATATCGCTCCTTCTCAAATTTATATCGTCATCTACCAATGATGTTGATGGAATGGCTTGAGCATCAAAGGATTCATCTTGCAAATAAGCTTCAACTTCATCGTATGTTATCTCACAATCATTTGTATCTGGTGGCATATCATAGGAATCGGGAGGTTGTGCTTTAAGAACTACATGCCAACATTCATTGGCAATATCCTCAACATAGAAAACTTGTGATGCTTGGCCAGCAAGTATAAAGTGGTCATTTGTCTTTAGCAAGTGTTGGCAGTTAATACTAACAAACCCATATTTATCTACTTTCAAAGAAGTCTCTTTTCCTTTGCCGTGCATATCCCACCACTTACAACGAAATAGAACAACATTTCTTCCATCAAGAAACTCTAATTCGACAATTTCAACCAAAGAACCATAATAATCCTCTGCTCCACCATCACTAACATCACCAACAACTGCAACCATGCTATTTTGAGCTGACAAACAATTATCTCGACTTTCTGTATGAAATCGATGTCCATTTATGACAAATCCATTAAAATAATTAATAATCTTACTTGGAGCACGAGATAATGAAAGTAAGTCATCATCTTCTCGATAACCCTGATAAACCTAAACAAAACCAAAATATGATCAAATCATGGAACATGTAATAAAATGAACCAAAAAGAAAGAAATAAGGCAAGATATGTATATACTAGAGATTGGAACCACTCGATAAAGTTCTTATCCCAATCTTTATCATCATATTGATTTGTGGATTCTCTCAAAAATTCATTGTAGTCCCTACATTAAAATATCATAAATATGATTAGTGTTGACTAGCTATAGTAAATTATTAATAGAATCTTAAACTTTAGTGACTTACTCAATGTATGGTTGCACTTCATCACAGTTCTTTAGAACATAAATATGTGCTTGCAACCACTCACGTTCATCAAGGTAGCGGGTGATGGCAGCACCCAATGCCCGCCCACTATGTCTGAAAATAGATAGTTTTGCTTCATGACATTCTTTATTGTCATCTTCATAATTTCTTTCATGGCGATTAAACTTTGTCTCAAAGCCTTTTAGATACCGTGAGCAAAGTGTCATACATTCATTTGTAATATATCCTTCGGCAATTGACCCTTCTGGACATGCCCTATTTCTGATATATGATTTATAAGTATAAAGCTGACGCTCCACTGTGTACATCCATCGAAATCGAACAGGCCCTTCAAGTATGGCTTCATATGCTAAATGAACTACTAAATGCAGCATAACATCAAAAATTAAAGGTGGAAAAATCTTCTCAAGCTTACATAACGTAACTGGAATCTGCTCATCAATTTGCTTTAGTTCATCTACCCTTAATGTCTTGGCACATAATATAGTGAAGAATATGGAAAGTTCAATAATTGTTTCACTCACTTTTGCAGGAAGAAGGTCACGAATCGATACAGGAATCAAGCGTTGCAAAAGAACGTGATAGTCATGACTCTTTAACCCTAAAATCTTACGCTCTTTAAGGTTTACACATTGAGAAATATTGGATAAAAATCCATCTGGAACTTTTAACTCCTTTAGAAATCGACAAAATTTGCTTTGCTTTTCTGGGGCTAAAGTATAACAAGCTGCTGACATAACAAGTTTATCTCCTCTCTGGATTGGATGTAACTTTGGTTTTAAACCCATTGCTTGTAAATCGAGACGGACTTTAATATTATCATTTGTCTTTCCTTTAATGTTCATGATTGTTCCCAGTAGACTATCACAAATATTCTTCTCAATATGCATGACATCTAAATTATGTCGTAATAAGAGAGTTCTCCAATATGACAAATAAAAAAAATACTTTTCTTATTCCAATTATCTCCCTGTCTTTCGTGTGATATTTTAATTTTCTTCTTTGGATGATTAGTCAAGGTGATCCTTATAAGATCTTCCACCTGCTTAAGGATGTCATCTCCGGTCAGCTTCGGCGATGTATACCCTCTCTCCCTAGTGCCATCAAATGATTTTTTATCCTTTCTCCAACTGTGATTTTCATCAAGATAGCGACGATGCCCCCATATAGCTCTGCTTGCCTCCATTAGATAACCTGATAGAGTGAGTGTGCTTATTACAACAAGGACATGCTAATTTCCCCTTAGTGCTCCATCCAGATAAATTTGCATAAGCAGGAAAATTATTAATAGTCCAAATTAGTGCTGCACGTAAAATAAAATTCTGTCTCAGAGATACATCATATGTTCGAACGTCTGAGTCCCACAACTCCTTTAGTACTTTTATCAATGGTTGTAAGTAGGTGTCAATAGCATCTTCAGGATCAGTTGTACTAGGAATGAGCATAAATAAAATAAAATTGGATTGCTTTCATGCATAGCCATGGTGGTAAGTTATATGGTATAACTAAAACAGGACATATGCTATAAGAAACTTTTGAATTTGTGAAAGGATGGAAACCATCACTTGCAAGACCAAGCCTAACATTTCTGGGCTCTTTGGCAAAGCATTCATGTAGCTCATTAAAGTTTTTTCAAGCCTCAGAGTCAGCTGGATGCCTCATCACTCCGTCCTCAACTTGTCTTTCATGGTGCCATCTCATATCAGAAGCTGTCTTCGAAGACATGTAAAGCCTTTGTAATCGTGGCTTAAGAGAAAAGTATCGCAATGTCTTTTGTGGTATTTTTTTACCATTTGTCTTTCGCTTGATCTCTTTTCCGTATTTATCAAATTTCCATCTAGAAGCACCACATCTCTGACACATATCAAGACCTTCTTCACTTTTCCAAAACAGCATGCAAGAGAATAGACACGAATTAATTTTTTCATATGATAGGCCAAGGTCTCGGATCAATTTTTTGGCCTCGTCATACGAATTAGGTAGTGTTGATTTCTCTGGCAATAGCTCCTCATTCAAAAACTAGAGCAACATTGAGAATGATTTATTACTCCACATATTTAGGCTCTTTATGTGAAGTAGTTTCACTAAAGCAGATAACTTTGAACATTTAGAGCCTTCATACAAAGGTTTCTCGGAGTCAATTAAAAGAATATAGAATTGTTTTGCATGTCCATCTGGTTCCTGCTCAAGAATATCCTGATTCGACGTGGCATCAGGTGCAACAACAACATTTGAATATGAAATAAATCTCCAATCATTTCTTGCATTTCATCGTCACTCTGGCTTTCTTCTGTCATTTCTTCTTGTTCTTTATCAAACTCCAAAATTGACTCACCCTATCTTTCGTCGTGATGATACCAAAATCTATAGTTTTTAATAATTCCATGAACAATCAAGTGGGTCTTTACCGACTCACGATTACCAGACTTCACATTGTTGCACTTAACACATGGACATCGAATTTCAAAGTCTTCGTCCTTTTCATTAAAACTATCCAACAGCTTCTCATATGCATAGTCTAAAAACTTATCAACCCCTTTTTTATATTTTGGATCAAGTCTATCATCATCCACTAGGTCCATCCAATCTTTATTTGGCGCCATTTCAAGCAATATGCTAAAATTTCCTGAAAAATATCTCAACCTCTTCAAAAACTAAACACAAAGAAATGCTTAATTTTATGTAGAGACTCATATATTAAGATATATGGTGATTCAGAAACTATTTATTTACGCAATCATTGGTCAACGTGTAACTTATATAAAAATACCCTCACAATGTTGTCATTGGTGTAATGCATAAAGCAAACATAGTCAATAAGGCATCATGAAGGATTACAAATAACATTAATTCACATAATATATTTGGTTGTTACACATCCAAATGATCTAAACAAGTGAAGGTATACAATTGCAAGTTTTTATAACTTAGATAAGGTCTAAACAAACCTAAAGCAAAGCATCTAATAAAGGTAAAATCCAAACAAAAATTCACTCAAGGGGTGCCTCTCTCAATTTTGGACTTGACTTTTTGTTTAGGGACACCCTCTTCTAGTTTAGTACAAATTTGGATTCGATTTTAGTTTAGGGTCACCGTGATCATAATTAGATTTGACTTTAATTTAGGGACTGATTTGTAACTTTCACAAAAAATGAATAGTTATAGTATATATTTAGGGACTGATTTGTAACTTTCACAATAAAAGAAAAATAAATCACCAAGGACAAGCATAATAATAAATACATAGTGCACTAATGTAGAAGCACTTGCTGCAATGTCAAAGCTACATTCAAAAATAGGAAGAAAAGAACATCATTTGTCTAAAAAATGAATAGTTATAGTATATATTTGCAAATATCCCCTCCAAAGCATCATTTTACTAATTTGCCCTTTAAATTGTCTTTTCCATTTAAGCTTATGTCTCAAATTGAACGAAAATTTAATGACCAAGCAAATCCAATACACATTTAGCTAACTTCAATTTGTTTATGAACTGAATAACTAATAGCTATTCATTTACTGTCAAATGAGATAGAGAATCAAATATGATCGAATAGTTGAATGAATAATAAGTAAATTGTTTATTGATTAATTTGTTCACTTTCACCACCACCTCTATGCTCATGAAACACGTCTACTATTATTGTTTAAGATGCATATATTACTATTGTCTGAGAAAAGTTATTCCTAGGTATTCTACACCCATACTAATGACCTTTAAAAATATGGAGACGTACTATAAAAAATTGTACACATGACTTCGAATTTTACAACTTAATACTTTGAATTTAACAACTTAATAGAGAGACGTGAAAAAATAACAAACAACCTAATTAATTTGTATGCTTATTTATTTAGTTTTACCTACATAAAAATGTGAGAAATATTGTGCAGAACAAAGAAATCTCGCGGGGGAAGTTGACATGTTATCTGGGGGAACTCACTGGTGATCATATGTTAACTATGATCATCAAGAGATATGATGAGAAGGTATGTGTTCTTTTCCTTGTACTAGTTGTTGGATTTAAACTATTCCAAGAATTTAAAAACTTATGCTGCAAACTTCACAGCATTGTTTCCTGCTTATAAAAGCTTTCATAGTGGCAACAAATAGAATTAAATGACAACGTAAGAGCAATGGTTCTTGTGAGTTAAGATTTTAGCATTGAAAAACAAGGTGCACCCCTGAAAAATCAGCAAACATATATATTTGTCATGAAACGTAATGCTCGGAATATTATCATTGATGAAACGCTCATTAAACATTCTCCTTTTGTCATGAATGCTCTCTGTTGTATGATTTTTCATGATATATTATAATTGCAACATGTATATGTACTTTATGGCAAAGTGCAAAGTAGGGAAAAGTATAGGTACTTGAGTGAAAATTAAACCAAATAAGGAATTGTTCCTTACCGTCGAACTTGGGGGACGACACGGCAGTGGGGTGGCGCTATGACAATGAGACGGTGGTTCTGGGACGACGGTGGCGATGGGGTGACGCTAGAGGTTGCACTGAGGCGTCGGGGCGGGGCTGGGTCGGCGGCGGATTTGGGGCTACGCTGAGGCAACGGCAGGTGAGGATGGGTCAGCGGACTACTCTGGGGCAGCGGGCGACACTGGGCCGATGGCGCTAGAGCAGCGACGACGAGTTTGATCAGAGGCTATATTGGTAGTGGGGGCGAGATTGAACAGAGGCAGCAGCGGGGGAGATGCACAGGAGGCGATGTTGAACTAATGAACAGGAGGTGATGATTTTTTTTAATTAGGGTTTAGTTTTGCGGTTATATGTAGGTTTGGATTTTGGGTTTTTATATTATTTTCAATAATAATCAAGTTAAGTTTAGGAGTTATGATTAATGAAGGTAATTGACCCCTTCGTCTTTTAGGAGGCCCAATAACGACGGTATTAGAACCAAATCAACGAAGGGATTAGAAAACCGTTATCCTATCTCACATCATTATTCTAATAATTGTGATAACTCGATGAAGGGCTTTAAAACCATCGTTATTTTACACACATTAATGACGGTTAACTGGTCATTCACTAATTTTGGTCATTAAATATCATATTTCTTTTAGTGTCAATTTGATAAAGAGAAATCATGGGACTGGAGCAAGGCAGAAATTTTTAGCAGCCTGATTACTTTCATTAGTGAAGAGACTGAGGTCGGGAAAGATGCTCTAGCACATACTCCATTGACATCCACTCTATCAACACGATGATAACATCACCAACCACATCTCAGTCGCCCCAATCGATGACTTCTTCAGCCTTGTCCTCATCATCATCGAGCCCACAACCTCAAAATTTTAGGATTCTGAGGGAGTTGTATGAGGTAACTAAAAATCAAGATAATTTAACATTACTTTTCTTATTCGCTGGTTGTGAGCCTTTAGACTTTGAAGAAGCAATTCAAATCCAACGTGGAGATCAACTATGGATGAAGAGATCAAGGCTATCAAGAAGAATAAAACCCGAGAGCTTGCAACACTTCCAGAAGGTAAAAAAGAATTGAAGTCAAATGGGCGTTCAAAGAGAAGAAAAATGCGAAAGGAGAAGTTAACAGGCACAAGGCGAGGTTAGTTCCTAAAGGCTACAAGCATAAAACTGAAATTGACTATGATGAGGTATTCTCTTTAGTAGCTTGTCTTAAAACCATAAGGCTGATTATTGCCTTAACAGCTTAGAAAAAATGGGCGATCTATCAACTTGATGTGAAGTCAGCATTTTCGAATGCTATTCTTGAAGAAGAGGTCTATGTAGATCAACCTCTTGGTTACATCAAGAAAGGAGAAGAATCAAAGGTGTTGAAGTTGAAGAAGGCTTTTTATGGCTTGAAACAGGTACCAAGAGCTTAGAATAGCATAATTGATGAATACTTTCGAGCTCACAATTTTTGTAAATTTCCTTTTGAGCATGCCTTATATACCAAGGTAAATATAGCTGGAGATATTCTTATTCTATACTTGTATGTTGATAATTTAATCTTTACATGAAATAATCCACATATGTTCAAGGAATTCAAAAGCTCCATGGTTCTTTAGTTCGAGATAATAGACATTAGACTCATGTCTTATTACCTTGGCATCGAGGTCAAGCAAGGCTAAGATGAAGTTTTATCTCTGAGGAGGGACATGCAAAGACAATTCTTGATAAGTTTAATATGAAGGATAGTAATCATGTGAGTACTCCTGTTTAACGTTGAGTCAAATTGTCTAAGAAAGATGGTGGAAGCAAAGTGTTGGAAAAAATCAAATAAACATAAATTAGCATGTAAATTAAATCCGAATAAAAATAAATAATTAAATCTGGCTTGATTGGGAGCAATCGTGTAATCACTGCCCTAGAAGATTGAGGACCCGTCTATTGCCTTGGTGCAGATGATCCCCTCTTTCCTAACGGTAAAACCCCCGGAATCGGTCGGGCTCTATACTCGGGTGAGAGTACAGAGCTTCTGCTCAGATGAAGAAAGTTACCCAAAAATAAAACCAATACTATGAAGAAATAATATGAAGAGGAGAGAAGAGACTTGCTCTTTTCCTTATCAAAACCGAGCTCAACATATGACTATATATATATATATGGTGTTTGAAAGGGACGTTACAAAACCCACAATTAATACAATAACGTTTGTCATAAATTTTGTAACGTTCCCCATAATTATATAGCCGTTACACATATTTTTAATTGCTAATTAAAACATGTTTTAATTACAAAAATTTATTACTATTCATGAAGGCAAAATTATCTTTTCTTAACAAAATATTTAACAGTCCCCCAAAAAGGCAATATTGACTGAAAACTCAAAATCAATAAATCACAAACAAATATAGGTTGGGCAACCTTTCGTATTATGAATTCGGGAGAGGTACCTTCCGGCTTTGAACCTTTCCTCAGTGAGTTCATCGCTACCTGAGGGACATAATGGACTAGGCCTTGAATTAGACCCTTGAATCAGGTATTGATAAAAACATATACAATACGTCTTCATCTGTTGAGCAAAACGGGTTGAACGTTTAAGGCCATACTCACAATAAACCGACTTATGAGAATTTCTAGGGGTTAGCCTAGCCCCCCTAACCGCGGCCATCACGGTTCCTCTCACGTAGGTAAGTCCTCAAAGGGTACTACAGCTGGATATTTAATACCCCCCACAATACACACGTTGGACTTATTAAGAGTAAAACTTAGCCAAACTAGCTGTATTATAAGAGCATCATCACCATAGAGAAGGGGTAGTAACTGATGCTACATAATGATATATAAATATATCTAGGTAGATGCTCCACACGAGTGTCATTAGTCCAGCTTGTTTCTACCACATTGAACCAACATTGGGACTACGTCTCCAAATAAGGGTTAGGTTGCCGCTGTAGTGACCTCATCTATGGGCTTAACCCCATCTCCCTCGATGAATCCAAAACTACACTCCTGGATAGTCCCTTAGTCAAAAGGTCAATAAGATTCTTTTTAGACTTTACAAAGTCTAGAATCACAACTTTGCCTAGTAGGCGTTAAATATATTTATCAAGTTATTTTATAATTAGTCCTTTAATTGATATTAGGTCCCCTTCTTGTTTAAGCCATTTTTCAAATCAATCTTTCCAGGAAAGAGTACAGGTAGCAAGAGGAGGGATTGATTTGAAACAACTTATAAGGATAAAGGGACCTAATAGCGATTTTAATTATTTGATGGAGTAATTTCAATATAACTTTAGTGATTTTGAACTTTTATTCATCATATAGATTGAAGATATAAGATATACCTGTTGATTTGATTTTTCAGGACATTGATTCATCACATCTCCTGTAACTAGGCATATTAGTTGACAGAGCATATTTATATCAACTCTAATCATTTCCTGAAATCTCAAGAGAAAGCATTACATGTAGTTAAATGAAGAGCTATAAAAATTGCTCTTTCTAGTCAATATTAAAATGATAGGACATCAAAACATGTTAGCATAAA
>BQKN01024222.1:0-19401 GCA_022839385.1 Asparagus kiusianus
GGCGGTCCTCATCGAAATGAGGTTTGATCTTCACCCTCATTCTAACAGCATCTACCCCAGTTCTGTGAAACTTACTGAAGCTATTGTTAATTTATTCAAGGTGTTGATGTTACGATTTCCTTTCAGGATTTCAGGATGCTGCTGATAGTTAGTGTCATAGGCCTGGATTCAGAAAATGTACAATTGTTATGTGATGCAGCTAATGAGGAAGTTGGTGAGAAAAATAAAGTTCAAATTGCGAACTTTCAATGCCCGACATCATTCACTCTCATTTTTTTTCAGTTTTGTAGCATTGTTTGAACAATTGTCTTCTAATTGAAATGAGTTTCGAGGGTAATTGTGCTGTCTCTGGTGGTGTCAACGGAGCGGAAGCAGTTGAAGCCAAGGCAAAATCTTTGAAGGCACGGATGACAGTAATTTGTAGAAACCCTTCAAGTTTTTGTCATGCGCATTGCGCGTGGGATAAAACCTTCAAAGGTTGCTACTTGCGGACCTCGATTCCTCTTCGTTTATTATCTTTAAACATGCTACATTCTATGCTAGAAGCTGGGAATGCGGCAATATAAATGTGCACGGGAGGGAGGGATGAGAAGAGAAACAAAGAAAGAATAACAGTGGCTTGCTTGCCTGAACATCCAATAACCTAGAGTTTTACGATTGTTCCCTTACAGTAAGATATAGTTTCATTGCCTGAAACAAAAAAAAGTCCAGGATACAAGCTGCATTGGCAGCAACAGAAATAAGAAAGCTCAGGATACTGGTCATATCTAATGTGGATGCACAACCATATTCTGATCCGGAAACAATCAAAAAGATTTTAGCTCGTCAGGTTAGTTTTTCTCCTATAAAATTTTATACAGTACTGTTACAAGATTCTCTCACTCTGTCCTGAGCTACATGCGACTTCTCCAGTTCGGTGAGAATTAGCCGTGAAGACTCTCTCTTGAACGGAGGGCTTACGAAAAGCTATGAATTGGGACCTCGCAAGGCATTACAATGCTCTCACTCTGTGCATATTATTTTACAGTGGATTTTTCGCTTAATGGCTCTCGTAAAACATCACCATCTAACTATGTAACAAGTGTTTCCCAGTCCTTGCTTGCAGTTTATTGCAGAAATAGTGAAGAGGATGAACAAGAATGCTGTTATTGAGAACATCAGCACCTGATTGTGCTTTTGCCATTGCCCACTTAAGACTCTGATGTTGCGATCTTCAGAATTTTGGTGTCCTGAGGCCGTAAGATGCAGCACGCCATGAAATCGTCTGTTGCGGATAATTCAACGTAAAAGAGCGCGTAGCCATGTCATGGGGCTTGTTTTGAGAGCCAAAGTTCCCAAATTTTCATTTGTAAAATGTGCAAAAATCAGAAGTGCGATACTTATTTCAGTGATTTTGTTACGCTCAAAATCTCCGATTGGAATCATTTGTTTCGTTGATCCCAAGAAACGTGCCTCTAAATTGTATGTACCTTGAAACTGATCGAGGCTACTATCACTTCCAGAATCATCGAAGGTCCTACCGTAAAGGCGTAAACCATTCCAAATCCACGCTGTCGAGCTGTAATTAACTTTGTTTCTCTATATAAGTTAGTTAACCGCTTGCATAATCTTGAATGACCTCGTAATTACATATGACAATGTTTTGAATTTCCTGCTCAGACTCGAGTCGCGCCTTCATCAAACTCTCGCCCAATACATTGTCTCGCCAACTACATTGCATTCGATTGAAGATGGTGAGCACAGTAGTTAAACTAGCATCAATCAAACAGAGGCACACCTGAAAACATCATTCGTTTCGAAAACGAGCTTTGCTACAGAAACCTAAAATATGGGACTAATAGAGGGACATGTGAAGTATCCCCCTCCTATTGCATAATGAGCTGATTTGGGTCCTTGAGGAATTTTTCTTAAAAATTAACCAAACAGAATTTAATCTAGAATTAGTTCAATAAAATCATTTTTAGACTTGGGGCCAACTAGAGCTGGTTCAAAAGTAACCCAAAATATGGGACTAACAAAGAAACAGGTGAAATGCCCCCCTCCTATTGCATAATGAGCTGATTTAGGTCCTTGAAAAAATTTTCTTAAAAATTAACCAAACAAAATTTAATCTAGAATTAGTTCAATAAAATCAATTTTAGACTTGGGACAAGTAGAGCAGGTTCAAAAGTGAACTAGGTTAACGTCAAAGTTGCCAGATAGAGCCTTGACAACTCCACAAAACTACTTTTAGTGGGCGTAATCTTGGTATAAAACCTAGTTTTCAATTTGACAATATTCAGAAAAAGAAAATGGAACTAGCTATCTTTAGTTCAAATTCGTGGCCTAGAGACTAGTCCTCTTCTATGCGGACCAAACTCTAGCCTGGCTACGCTAAAACTAGTTCAAACCCAATCCAACTTTGGAATTGCCAAACAAATTCAAGAAAAAGCCAAAGCACCAGCTAATACACTTCCCAAGGTGTTCATACATTAAACAACCATTAAGTAACATAAGCATTAGGTACCATAAAAAAGCTCAAATCTAGAAATGAAAATTTCACTTAAAGAAATACTAGAATATATGAGCGATCAAAGATCCCTCTTAGAAAACAAGGCTGCTCGAGGAAACAGTATCATTAAAACAAAATTTAAGACAAACAAACATTAGGAGTCACCATAATTTTCTGCTCATAAAAAACATTCGATTGAATAAAGCACATTGCACCACAAACTGTCCTAAGGTTCAAATAATGCCCATTAAATAGACGTAATGCAAGTTCATGCGCTGTCGGTCACAGGGTATTCGAAAACCACATCTTTACCACAAAGTCTGCGGTAGACTCCAGAAAATGTCTCGAGCTTGTACTCGGTGTTGTTTCGCTCCTTAGGGTCCAAGAATATCTGCAAGGAGAAATTATACATGTCACTACTAAGGACATACAAATTTGTTTCACGTCGTTCTTACAAACAGACATGGAGATGGCAATGCTATCCAATAAATGCAAATCATGATCGTTATATACTCAAAACTTGATGCAATTTTATATTTTAGTTACTTTATAAGAGTAAACAGGGGCTGATAATGCCCTACCAGCCCCTCTATGGCATTAAAGGATGTCACTAAAACAACATCTAGACCACGGCAATGCTATCCAATAAATGCAGACGGTAATTGTTATATACTCGGAACATGATGAAATGTTATACTTTTAGTTACTTTATAAGAGTAAACAGGAGCTGGTATGCCCCTACCAGCCCCTATGGTGTAAAAGGATGTCACTAAAGCAACATCTCTAGACCATTGCAATCAATATCATCAACATATCCAGATCATAACCGATTACTTCAATCGATGCCACGATAACGAAACACCAGCCAACAACGTGGAGGTACCTACTAACCTCCTTTTACTTATTTTATTGTTTGTTTTAAAATAATGGATAAGATGGACCATCACTTAGCAATGTCACCACCTTGATAAAGGACAAGCTGTAAGACATCAAATCATTAGTGCCATATGATCTAGGTAACAAAATACCTAATAATATACTTATATGTCAAACTGAAGATTTAGCTAAAATAAATATCAAGACCAAGGATAGCAATGGACAACTAGTCCTAATACATATTTCTTACCTTGATTATCTTGGAACCATCCAAGCGATACCTTACGCGTTTACCCACAATTTCTGCAGGGTAAACAACATCCTCCAAGATGGCATCATGAACTGCGGTGAGGGTACGGTTGCGAGGGCGAACGACAGCAGAACCCTTCTTTGGCGGCCTCACTATCCTTCGGGAGGCAATGACGATGACATCCTAAATAACAGAGGGAAAAAGGAATGAGAGGAGAAGTTAATGCGGCTAAAAGAAAATAATCTACCCAAAGACCACATAGTGTCAAAAGTAAAGGCTGGATTTAAAGTGTTCATAAAACCACAAAAAGAACAATGATGCATTTCTAAATGGACTAAGGTCTGTACGCATTAGTCGGGGAGCCAGGAATAGAACTAATAGGAAGCTGATCAGAATCGTAGGAGACAAACTTTAGTTGACTTGGTCTAGAATGTGATGTTAAAATATCATTCAGAAAGGTTGAAACGAAAAAGATGAAAATAGCATATATAAGAAAGTTTTGGCCCTACAAACTTCTTGTGAACAAAGATATTACCCGAGATCAAATACTGCACCAAAGGCTTTTTGGAGAATGCAAGTAACGACATGAATGCATTGAGGCTGGGTGCATTGAATGCAATAGAAATATTAAGCCTTTTGAGCTTTGGAACTTAGAGCTAAAAGTTGAACAGCTGGTGATAAGACAGTTCTCCAAAATGTCTCGCATTAAATGTTCAAAAATAAAAGGTAAATTTGTAAGCTGCTCTTCACATACATCAATTAAAGAATATGCTTTGTCGCACTCTGCATACGATAGACGAATCCAAACTTGTCTTGTTTTCAAATCCTAAATTATGATAACTCGTCACTCGTCAGAATCTTGGAATGATGTTTCTGTTCCATGACAATCGTTGTACCCTTCATAAGACATTTACTCAATTTGATTATATTATGGGTATCCTCAGCTTTATTCAATCAGAATGAAATTACAAAAATAGAAACTTTTTATAAATCAAGGGAAGAGAAAAATAAGAAGTACAGGAACAAGTATAACTAGGTTCTGCAGGAGTACAAAAGGTGAAACACAGCATAAAAAGAATATATAATTATCCCCATAGCCAGGAAAGATAGGAAAGCCAACAAAGGCAATCATGTCATTGAATCAAGCATAAATGTACAGAAAATATTTGTAAGAAAGAACTCCAATCTTATTTTAAAGGTTTTGCATGCCTAAGCTGGTCGCAGATAGTTGGGGGCTTCTCAAAAGGCTAGAGTAACTTCCTACTGCAGTAGTAAAGTCAGAGGAAAGAACTGCAATAGTGTCCAGAGAAGAAGAGTGCATCGTAAAAAAGAAAGATGAAGAAGAGTGCACCGTAAAAGAGAAAAAAGATGCAAAAAGAGACGAAAAAGGGAGAGAAGTGAAGAGTGACAAGGTAATGTCAACTGAACCCATATCAATTCAATTTATTCATCATTGATTAACGCAACCCTTTTCATACCTCTACATCTACTGCACTATTATATTGCGTAGCAGATGAGTATACAACGGGTCAGATATATGGGTCCATAAAAATTAAGGGAAAATTAGATACGTAGGCAGTAGGATCCACCCAATTAAGGTAATTCAGAGCATGGTTGTACCAAACAAAGAACATAATAATAATAATAATAATGCTCGAATTAGAACTATCAAGCAAAATATCAAAATAATCTGGTGGAAAATAGATAAATACTGAACATCATCATAAATCTACACAACAAGAAAACACCCAACATGTAAACGGTAACATACATATTCACCGTACATTCCTTTCTACAAATAAAGGTTTGTATCAATTTTTCAAAAAAAGTTCAAGTCTCACCTTTCCACTAAATTTCTTTTCCAATTCCCTCACTAGCCTGACATGAATCTTCCTAAAAGCCTTCCTCAGCCTGAATGGAACATGAATAACAACTGCCTTGCGGCTCCCAGCAACATCAACCTGACTGCATAAGTGCATATACGAACAAAAAACCTCCCTTAGCATTGTTCAAAATTACAATGCATCAAAACTATACAGCTTTTAAACTTACAGTGCAGAATTGATGTAAAGGTCCTTCAAGTCACTCTTCAGCTCATTGTTCGTATTCTCCAAATCAAAGATCGACTACAATTAACCAAACATTAGCCAAAAAAACAATAAACATAGTGAAGCTTATTCATACAAAACGAAACTAACCTGAGCAACATTGTACTCAAATTCAGTGGGCTCAAGACCCTTATCCTTCTGGATCTTCCTACCGGCGGTAAACATGTTGGTTAATCTTACCGGTTACTTCTACACAAAAGCAAAAATTATTGAAGGTTTCAGCGAAAAAACTGTATTAATTTTTTAATTTATTAAATTTAACTGGTAAACAGAAGAAAGCATGGATCTTTGGTCCGCATACAACCAAAATGTGCTATATTTCTCAATTCTCATGCCATGATAACAAATATACGATGAAATAAGATGCTTTTTTAAAAAATAATCACGTCTTGTTGTCATAGTGATCCAAGAAAAAGTGCTTATATAACTATCTAATCAAATACGATTGTCTAAAGGAACAGTCTTGAAACCGTAAAACCCTAAATATCAAATCTTGGAATACTGAACCGAGCAAAGTTGCCACATTGAGGCCTACATAACATTTGAATGAGGCACACAAACCGTAGAAAGATAACCATCTAAAGAGAGCGAAATGGAAAAACCCTAACCCTAATAAATCGAAGATAGGAGGGGAATACCTGAAAGAGGCGGAAGTGAGAGAGAGAGAGAGGAGGGGAGAGTGCGCGCCGCCGCCTTTAAGGGTTCTGTCGAAGTAATCGCTTCCTGCTCGCGTTTATGTAGGGAGAGCTTTAGCCCTTAGATGGACGGCTGTGATGAGATAGGTATCTTATGCATATTGGTCCCTATTCATTTTTTGGGCGGTATTTGCGCATCAGTCCCTTAAATCTATATCTATCTATACTACTATATAATGTATATCTATACTATTTCTATACTACTATGTAATGATCCAAGTGAGGGCAATCCAAAAAATAGATGAGTGGTGGACATTCTCTCTTTCTTACTATAGTTGAAAGGGTAAATTTTAATTTAACAAAAGAGATTTTTACCATGTATTCTACAACATTTTATCCATATTTTACGACAAACATAAATAAAGCCTACAATTGACTAGTCACTTTTTATCTCTGTTATTTCTAGAACTTCTTAATCAATATTTTTTTCATATAACATAGATAAAGTATATATAGTTTTTTTATAAACAGATGTCTATATAATTATATAAAATTGAATTAATCAAATCAAGGTGCAAATAAATAATAATGAATAATAACTAAAATTTAAGAAGGATTGTGGACACAAAAAATAAGGTTCAAATAACAAATAGTTATGAATTCAGATCTCTGCAGTGTGTGTGTATCATTTTGTTTAAATAAAACTTTACTTCTTTCATTGAATTAATTTTCACAAACAAGCGTATAAAATCTTAAGTAATTATTTCCTTTGAGCTACATCCAAAAGAATGTCAAATCTATATCTATCTATATGTTACACGCGCGGGTGCAGAGAGACACTACTATATAAAAAAAATGGGGGTAATCTAAAATTTGGACGAGTGATGGACATAATCTCATCTTTCTTTTTTTGGTTTTCTTGAATATTTCATATCATACTCTATGAACATGGGATATGGGCTCATAACTTCATATTTAATATATTTTAGATTCCAAAAGGAATCTATCTACCCTTTAAAAGATCCAGTTCCTGAAAAACTTTCCCCTTCCCAAATTAACCTTCAACCAAATTAAATATACCCAATTCCTCCCAGCGATACAGAAAATTCGTCATCAACTTCGGAAATTTCCCACCTCGGTTACGCCTTCCTCTCCGCCGAAGCCAAAGTGTTGATCGTTTTACCTTCTCCGACGAAGCCGAAGTGTTTGCCGAAGCCGAAGTGTTGATCGTTTTACCTTCTCCGACGAAGCCGAAGCATTTGCAAAGATGAGTATTATTCATCGGTTACCCTTCTCCGCCAAAGCCGAAGCGTTACAGAGATTTGCAAAGCTCAGTATTTCTTCAGAATTTCCGCATTCATCTCCACAATTTTCAGAATTTGGTTATTCAGAAAGGTATTTCTTCTTCGTCTTCACTCCTCTATACAAAACCCTAACTCCCCCTTTTAGTTCTTCAGTCCTTTAATTTTGTTATAATTTTGCCCTAATTTTCGAATTCCTACATTTTCAAGCGACAAGAGTTTAAATATTCCAACAGCAGTTGTATCGGTTGTGATTTCTTTCCTAAATTAGGTATTTCTTCTAATATACCTGCTTTTCATTCAAATTTTACTGAAGTTATAGTTACAATACGCTCATTTTTTGGTTTATAGTCTTTAATTTACAATAGATGCAGTTTGTCTCATGTTAAAAGTGTGCTAAATCAAGTTTATTTGCCTGTAACCTGTTTTTAATTTTTAATTTTTGGTCATATGTAAAGTGGACATGTGCATATCAATTGTCAATAATCATGGTTTTGTAATAAACATGATTTGGTTTAGAATCGGATAGGGTGAATCATGATTTGCAAACTTGTGAATCCGGTGTTTTCTTTCAGTATTCAAGCTAAATGTGAGCAATTAAGTTAATCTCTATAATTTACAAGTTCTATAACACTTTCTGGGCAATTTTAGGTTAGTGGCATGAAAAGCACCAAGGTCTGACTTTTATAAGGGTAAAGTTTCATTTACCCTAGCACTGATCCTTCGGCTGAATACTCATCCTATTAAGTATGAATGTCTTACAATCTTAGATGCATTACTGAAGTTCATTTGCCACTACCATCCTCTCAGTCTAATCCAGGAAAAGCTTATTTGCAGCAACACGCATGAACTAACTAGACAAGCTCCAAAAGGAAAGAACCACTGGATAAATTGCATATATGAAACATCGCCAAACTTTTTCTAATTGATAATGAACAACTTCTGAGAGGAGAGAACAGCCACAAACAATGAGTATACACATGACACTTTCTTCTATTTCTACCTTTTGATTGACGACAAACACAAGCACTCAAACATAGAGAAGTAAAATGCATGTATGTGGTTCAACGAGAGTATACACATGACACTTCCTTTGTAGAATTTAAGATAAATTAAAAACTTTATCTCATTGAAAGATGAATATTTATTTTGGAATTGGAGAAATTAGTTTAGGATTATATATTAGATTTTGAGTTGAGTTTGGATATTTGATTTGACTTTAGGATTAGATATTTGAGTTGAAATTTTAGTTTGAGTCTCCTACCTCTAATTTAGGATAAGGTTTGAAATTTGAATGATCTCTCATTTACTTGGATGAATGTGAAAGGAAGTGAAAGAAAGAACGCAATATCTGTTGTGTCATCTCACCTTTTTGTTCTTCATTCCTCTCATTGGTTCTAATTTTAAAGAAAAGAATCATTTAATTTTGTTCTAATTAGCCATCATTTCATTTTGTTCTAATTCAACAATAGGTCAAGGATTGTCCGAAATAGGGCTTGCTTCAAGTCTTCATCTTGCTCCTGTGTCAGTTTCAACAGGTAAAAATTCAATTGTTATTTTTTTTGAATTTATGTTTTATGTCCTTTTAGTTAATTTTGGTGAATTAGTTTTTTTATTTTGAGCTGAATTGAGGAAATTAGTGGTGGACAACTTTGTTAGATTGTATTTGCAGACACAAATGGGGAAAGTTGACTGAGTTTGTTAGATAGTATTTGTAGACACAAAAGGGGAAACTTGACTGAGTTTGTTAGATAATATTTGCAGACAGAATGATATTGTTGTGTCTATTGTTCAAGTTCTCTTTTTGTACATTTAGGATTTAGGATAGCACATCTACTACATTTCCAGAAAAAATTACATAATTTCATATTGCTTTTGTGCTTGTCATATGCAAGTAGTCCCATCGTCGTCTTCAAAGCTACAGTTGATCAAGGATTCTTTCTCCACCCAAATGTCCAGTTGTTCGATAGAGTGATTTTTTAAAAGATTTTTTTATTACAAAGGCGTAGTGCTTTTTTAAAGTCGTATAGTTATAACTTTTATCTTAAGTTATGTGCTCACGTTGTCTTTAAAAGAAACCAGTGTGTGTAGGCGTCAAAAAATGCTAATAGATATCCAAACATAGAGAAGATCATCAAAAATCACATCATACTGTCTTAGAAAAAAATCAAGACAGATATGAACTGTCTCGCCAGCGAGACAGTGTTTACTGTCTCGCCAGCGAGACAGACTTTGCTGTCTCGCCAGCGAGACAGACTTTGCTGTCTCGCCAGCGAGACAGTATTTACTGTCTCGCCAGCGAGACAGTATTGAAGTGGTCAAAACCACCTTGAAAACCGCCATACACGTGTCCATTAACTGCTAAAAGACGTGGGAAACATCGTGGGCGAAAATTACGTGAATAACTGCCAAAATAACGGAGTTTGAAACGTGGGAAGGCAGTTACAGTGAGAAACTGCCATGAATATTCGTATTCCGAGACAGTATTTACTGTCTCGCTGGGCGAGACAGCAAATTTACTGTCTCGCTGGGCGAGACAGCAAACACTGTCTCGGCCAGCGAGACAGTAAACACTGTCTCGCCGTACTAATTCTGTCTTTCGTTGAGTTTTTTCAGTTATGTACCCCAGAGGCTATAAATACCCCCATAGGGTCACTTCTGACGAGGATCGAGCACATTTTCGAGCAGTCCAGAGCAGAGAGAGCAGACTTGATTTTGGTGTGATTCCTTGACATTCGAGCTTTGACTTGATTTCAAGAAGAACGACTATCTTACTTTGATAAGATATCATTTTAAATTCTCACTTCGATAAACGAAGGAAGAATCATAAACCCCCTTCACGATCTGTGATTCGGTGGTCCACGAACCAAAGCGTTCCCGGCACAGGCAAAGTCCCACAAAAACAAGGATCGATAGACGATTTTTGTGTTATTTTCTCAAAAGTTATAATTTTTGCTTTGTTGTGTAAAAGAGGTCTTATAAAAGACTATTTCTTTAAATTTTATTGTAATCGACTGAAGAGACAATAAATTCGACAACAAAACAGACTTTTGACGAAAACAAACTAGCGACCACAGTGGGAGCCAGCGGCCTCGCTGCCGAGGCCGCAGTGTCCCAGCCGATCAAGATCATCGTCAGTGAAGAGATCGAATACGAATTCGATCAGGCGAAATTCGAGGAGTACTTGTCATCCTCGTCTTCAAAATCTTCCTCCCCGCGCAAGTGCAGGAGGACTTCCTCCTCCAGAAAAAATTTCAAGTCTGCAATGCCTATAAAGGCCGCATGTGAAAGTTCTTGTCCGATTGTTGTTAAGGAATCTACATGCAACATCTCTGCTCCAAATGACTCCGCACCAGTTAAGGAGTCGTTGAACCATGGCTCACCGGTGCTGACGAAGAGGGCTCGTCAGAGACAGCGCCAGCGCCGTGCTTGACAATTGGCTAAGGCCATGCAACAGACCGACGGGGTCCATTACTATACGGACCTAAAGTCGAGAAACCAGAATATGGTTCAGTTGTCTCAAAGGCAAAATGATCATATTTCTGCCAAGCTTACGACGGAGGAATGGACCCTCGTCAAAAGGGCCCATTCAACTTTGAAGGAACGGATACAGAGGCGAAAGGTGAAGGCCGCTCGTGCCCGCGCTCTTCGCCAACAAAAACAAGTAAGCAAAGAGGAGTTGGTGTCTGAAAAGCCACCAAAGAACCGTAAGGTTTGGATGCCAAAGGCGCTGCAAGCATCTGTTCCGGGCCCGTCTACTGCATCACCAGTGAAGCCCTGGGTTAGCCCAGATTTATCTAAGTTCAAGATCACCATGGCGGATCGCCTTGGTCCCTCGGTTGACGATCGAGGCAAAAAATCGGTCAAAGAAAATCCAATTCCGGCAAATAAACCCTTAGTGGTTTCTTATACAGGGGGTCGTAAACACCCTCCTGTCAGAATCAATCCGGTCCAAAACAAGAGAATATCAGTTCATGATCGTTTAGGACCCATGAAGACTCCACACCCGCAAGGGGGTGTGTTTAAAAATTTAGCCTTGGATCGCCCAGAAACGACAAATAATCGTCCTGTGCATGTTAACAAGGTTCCCAAACCAAAGATAGGTTGCTCAAATCGCGGTAGTGATGAGCTGTACTATCAAAACAGTAACTCGAGAAAAAGAATTGTCCGAGAAGATGAGTCTCATTGCGCATGTGAGAGACTCATTAAAGCGGTGTTGACGGAATGCGATTGCTCACAAACTACAGCAAAACGAGTTTCCGTATTTCAGAGACTTTCGACCGAAGCGTCATAATCTAAAGTGAGACGTTTCAGCCAGAAGAAACCTGCAGTGCGGCAAGATGAATTCCCTGAGGTCACCATTAATATGACCGGCAGAGGAAAACAACATCTAGTCAACCCTGACCCTGATTTCTCTTCAGAAGGAAGAGTTGAGCGGGGTCTGTTCGTGGGAAAATTCATGTCTTTCTTCATTGATATCATTGCCATCTCAATAACTGTTTATCGGTTACAAAGATCCGGTCTTTTTATAAGATCCGGTTACAATGAAAATCAAAAATAAGAAAAAGAAAGATTACAAATTTTATCCTTGTTTGCCGAACGAATCGCGAGCTCCTGTTATGCGGTCACTCGCTTTGTGGGTTGTTTGCCTGTGCCGGGGTTAATCCGTAGACCACCGCGTGATCTTGATCCGGTCGGATCTACACGATATGACGGGTACTATTCCACCAAGGGAATAATAGCCGGGAGGGATTGTTTCACCAAGGAAACAACCGCTCGATGCTCGGGATCTAAGAACCAAGCTTAGATCCGGAGTGTGATCGTGTAGATCTCAGATCTGATTCCCTCGAACTCCTGCCTTATTTGACGTTGACGATCGCCGGGCACCGGATCTGGAAGTCCAAGCCTTCAAGCCTTCAAAGTTGAGATCTTTTTTAGATCTGAGTCTTCAATCCAGCAGGGCTTCGCCTCCTCCCAAAATCCAACCTTTGAAAATGAACCCAAGTCCCTCTATTTATAGCCTCTCACTGTGCATACGAGCACGTGCAAAACAACACACGAGAGGGGGGGGTTGCCGGGCCACCTCAGGGTGGCTCGGCTCATGCCGAGCCACCCTGAGGTGGCTCGGCCTTGGCCGAGCCACCCTGGGGTAGCTCGGCCACCGAGCCACCCTGGGGTGGCTCGGCTTGGGCCGAGCCACCCCGGGTTGGTTCGGTTTGGGCCGAGTCCCCCGGGTGTGTTGGTTTCCGTCGTTCGGTTGTTTTCCGGTGTTTCCGGTTCTCCGTTGTTCGGACTTGATTCGGTTTGTGCTTGACTTGGTTTGGAATCGACTTGTTGACTTGATTCCAAATGTGGCAGTTAATCCACTTCTGAGTTCGAGTCCGAAACCGATCTTGATTCGATCGTGGTTCATCCGAGTTCGCTCTTGTTTAGATGACTCGTTGACTCCTCGAACCGTTGGATTGATTCCGCACGCGATTGACATTGTTTGCGTGTAATTTGTTGACCTCGTCGCTTCGTCACTCGATGGTTCGTTGATTTGTCGAATCACCGTGTTGAGCTGTGTTGTGGGACCTATAGGCAATTTTATACGCCTACAGATACCCCCTCCAAAGTATTTCAGCCTCGTTCTTTTATAGAAGAGTCTGGAATACTTTGGATGTGATTGTCCCAACCTTCAGTCGGTGTAGCGGGACTTTGGAATGGCTTCTGTTCTGGATTCCTTCAATTCCTTCAGGCTATTCGGTGCTTTGTCGAACGTCTGTAAGGGTTCCGGTGCTGCATTTATTGTCTGACCGTTGTTGGAATTTTGAACTTGAAGTCAATTCTTGATTTCTTGATTTTTTAGCTCGAGTTGGTTGCTTCAACATAGAACTGATCATCGATTGACGGCGTCGTCCGGCGTTTGAGCTTCATTGCAACGCGTTGTCCGGCGTCCAGGCTTCATTGTAATGCGCTGTTCGACGTTTGACACAGTTTATACTCGTACGTCTGCTGGAGTATACACAGTTTAAGCTCTTAAGGTATTGGAGCGTGGCGGATACTCGAGTCACGAGACCAATCCATAGAATTGATACGTCAATGACTCGTACTTATAGAATTTTTGGCAAATTCTCAGCCCTCAACGGATTTGATAAGCCTTTACCGACTACCGTTTGAGTCGGGCTAGCATGCGGATTGTTTAAGTCCGTTCCGCATGTGACGTTAAGCTAAAAGAGTTAACCCTTTTAGTGCTACGATATTGAATACGTAGACTTCGTCTTTCTCCTGTGAAAAGACTAAACAGCAACGTGTATGAGACGTTGACTTAGGATTTTTGGCAAATCCTCAGCCTTTAACGGATTTGACATGCTCTTACCGATTACCGTTTGAATCGGGCTTACATGCGGATTGTTTAAATCCGTTCCGCATGTGACGTTGTGCTAAAGGAATGAACTCCTTTAGACTTTGTGCTATGATGTTGAATACATAGACTTTACCACTTGTTACGGGAATAGGCTACCCGGCGACGCGTGTGAGGCGCTGACTTTAGGGTTTTTGGCTAACCCCCAGCCTTAAACGGATTTGATTAGCCTTTACCGACTACCGTTTGAGTCGGGCTAGCATGCGGATTGTTTAAATCCGTTCGCATGTAACGTTGTGCTCAGAGATTGAATTCTCTGAGACTTTGTGCTATGATGTTGAATACATAGACTTTACCACTTGTTACGGGAATAGGCTACCCGGCGACGCGTGTGAGGCGCTGACTTATCCCTACTTAGGCTTCGGGATAAAATACCCCAGAATTGAACTCTGGTGTCTTTTTCAATCGGAAAAAGACTAAACCGGCGACGCGTGTTAGGCGTCGACTTATCCTTTCTTAGGATTCAGGATGAAATTCCCCACGCGTGTGAGGCATGGATTTCGGCGTTATTAATAACAGCCTGCCATAATGTTGAATATGTGGGCGAGTGTTCTTTTTAACGGTTAAAAACTAACCGGCGACGCGTGTTAGGCGTCGACTTATCCTTACTTAGGTTTCAGGATAAAATACCCCGTACGTGTGAAGCACGGATTATGGCGTTATTAATAACGACCTGCCACAATGTGGAATATGTGGGCTTGTCCTTTTTAACGGTCAAGGACTAACCGGCAACGCGTGTTAGGTGCTGACTCATCCCTTCTTAGGCTTCGGGATGAAATTCCCCAGAATCGGACTCTGGTGTCTTCTTCAATCGGTAAAAGACTAAACCGGCAACGCGTGTTAGGCGCAGACTTATCCCTGCTTAGGATTTGGGATAAACTTCCTAGAATAAATCCGAAATTCTTGGAAAATGATTGGTGTGGGAAGGAAGAATTTTATATTCTATTCCCCAAAAAGAAAGGAAAGGAAACTCGAGGTGGGATCTCCACCCCCAGAATCCGGAAAGGTGAAACTAAGAGTGGGATCTTCACTCCGAGAATCGAAGAGATTCGGATAACCCTAACTGTCGGAAGGTTTGATTATCGAACTAAAGATGAATTTCTCATTTATCGAGAGTGAATTGTGGTTTTGGTCCTAACTGTAGGAAGGTTTGACCAAGCGGGAGTTTAAGATGACCCTAACTGTAGGAAGGTTTGATCACTCGACTTGAAAGCGGACCTCTCGTTCATTGGAGGAATCGAGAGGGGATTTTGGTTGTGATCCTAACTGTAGGAAGGTTTGACCAAGTGGGGGGTTTAAAACGATCCTAACTGTAAGAAGGTTTGATCGCTCGATTTGTGGGCCTCTCGTTCATTGAAGGAATCGAAAGGGGATTTTGGTTTTGGCCCTAACTGTAGGAAGGTTTGACCAAGCGGGAGGAGAGAGTAAGAGTATAAATCACTGTAAGATGTTGGTTCGTACAAATTACTCAAAGGGGGTTTCTGATGTTAAGTGATAAAGACTTAACAAAAACGGGGTTCTGACAATTCGTCAGTGATTTCAAGAGTGTTTAGTGTTTATCACTTTATTCATAATGATCGGGTTATCCCTAAGAATATTATATTTAACATTCTTCCGGGAACTTCCCGTTACATGAATTATCGACCCCCAGCTTTCTTTACAAAACTGGGTGCACGATCGGGTTATCCCTAAAAGTACCACGCGCGGCACTCTCCAGGAACTTCCCGTGGAAGAAAGGAAATAGTTTAGACTCATATACCTATTGGAGTATTAAGAAGCAGTTTATACTCGTATACTGGTCGGAGTTTCAGGAAGCAGTTTATACTCATATATCGGTCGGAGTTTTGGGATACAGTTTATACTCGTGCACCCACTGGAGTTTCGCCATTCTTGACTGGCTTACTCCAGCGTTATGACACCGGCTTCAACCAAGGTCTGGATACTGTTCTTTAGAGTAAAGCAGGCCTTGGTGGGATGAAGGATCCTCCTGTGGTATGCGCAGTACTTCGGATCCGCAGTGTTGTCAGCTTCCTCCTGATTCGTGATCGGTGGGAGCTTGATCTTGTTATTTTTAAGGAGCGATTCGAAGATGGCTGGAACATCTTCGTCTTTGAAGGAGTACTCTTTTTGAGGCCTCTGATCCGAAGTCTTCTGCTGTCTCCGGGGCTGCTGTTGTGACGTTTGATTGGCATCAACAGCTGCTGCAGGTGTTTTGCCCTTACCACGGGAGGCGAAGTTTAAGTTTGGAGGATTGGTCGTCGATCGACTCCTCTCGGCCTTCTTCCTTCGGAGGAAGCGTTCGGCTTGTTCCCCTTGGACCTTCAGGTCTTTCCAAGTGTCGGAGGGTGCTGTTCCCATTGCTTCCAACACGTCCAATGCGAGGTTGTTGTGGCAAGTCTGAAGAATGAACTCTTCAGTGATCGGGTCCCGGCAATTCAACGCCTTGTTCCGGAACCTTTTAACGAAGGTTTCGACTAACTCCCCGTCCTTTTGTTTCTCGTCGAGCAACGTTCCGATGGATATCTCGGTGTCGTCGTCGAAGAAGTTGGTGAGGAATTTTGTCTCCATGTCGTCCCAGCTATGCACGCTTCCTGGCTTGAGGCGGCGGTACCAATCAAAGGCGGCTCCACGAAGAGTGCCAACGAATGACCGCACCATCAGAGGCTCATTGCCGGAGATAACACCCAGGTGCGATTTGAAATAAATCAAATGCTGAGTGGGGGAACCTTTCCCATCGAACGGCGTGAAGTTGATTAGACTAAACTTCGCCGGATAGGGGATTGAATCCCACTCCCTTGGGTATGGACAAGGAATGCCCGTTTTCTTCACCTCTTGAGCGGACATCAACATATTGATCTTATTCTCGAGGTTTTTGATCTTGAGGTTTTCACCTGTACCTTCGTTGGCATCCCCATTACCACCCCCTGCGTTGATGGGAGGGTCATTGGCATTATGAGTTTCGTCCGTATCCGTGTGCTCCTCTTCTTGAACGACCTGGTTACGATGGCTTGGTTCACCTCGCTGGTTCCTCAATGCCTGGAGTTGTTGGTCATGCATCTCCCTCATGGTCTGCATGGCCATCTGCATCTCGAGCCTGAAGGTCTCCTGTTGTTTGGCCATGGCTTCTTCAAGCATCTTGGCCACTTGTTCCGCGCTTATCATGAATGACTCGCGGGGTTCTCCTTCGCTGGATACGGTGTTATCAGACGCAACCGCAGAGCATGCATCTGATTCCTCATCCTCTGAAGGTGGACTTATCCGAACCCTACCATAAATTCCTCGTGCGATGGCTCCGGACTGCAGACGGGTTAGATGCCGCGACGCTTTCAAAATCGACTCGAAATCATCCCGTGTCGATGTCCTTTTGCTGGTCACGTTAGCGGTAACCCTTGGAAATTCTCCATCTTCAACCACCGCTCTCCTTCGTCGGGAACGCGTAGGCCTTGGCTTTGGCGTCTTAGTGCTGAGCCTTTCGAACACCGAAACCCTTTCGGGGACCGTCTTAGTGCAATTACACTAAGACAATACTGCCCGAATGAGTTTGGAACAGGGGCATTGAGCTTCGAGCCTACGAGGACTTCTCTTTCTGGCTCTGCTCGTACCTCCAGCACGATAGTACAGCTCGTCCGTATGAAGGTCGGAGCAACCTATCGCGTGTTGGCACGACTTCTCAGGTATAACGTCATCGTCATCAGACGACAACGTTTCCTTCTGAGGATGAATTGCCTTCTTTGGGCCATCCAGAGTCACACGCCTTGAAACGTGTCTTTGTGGGCGTGAGTTCTTAGCGGGCTCTTGCACTTCGATGCGCAAGGTAGTGCGCTTGGGTGCCGTGAACTCCTTGTCATGTTGAGGGTTGTGTCGACCCCCAGCATGTTGAGTCGTTCGGGACTCTCTCATCGGGCCCAAACGATCTTGAATTGGAGCTTTGCCTCTTTCATCGGGGATTGGACCGAGGCGTTCCAAAATTAACCTCCTTCTTCGGGATGGTTCCGCAGGATCTCCCGAAGCAATTGTAGGGATCATCGGCGATTTGAGTTGACTCGCCGGAGATTGAACCTGCTTCGAAGGCTGTAACGATTGTGCCTTAACCTGAATCGTCGTTTCAGATTTCGGCCTCCATACTTGGCGGGTTGGGGCGGTTTCTTTGCCACCTCCTTCTGCAGCCTTCTACGGGCTTCTTCAATTTGAGCCCGTGCCTGCGCTGATAGTGCGCGGCGTTTGCGAATGCGCTCCTCCAGCGTTGATCGGTTCCGTTTGACGCGGATCCATTCGTCCGTCGGCGGCTTGGAGGAGTTGCCATTCATCGGTTGTTGAGGCCGTTTACCTCTTCTGTTCTTTAGATCCGCCTTGTAGCGAACTCCGTCAACAGATTCCATGGCCTTTGCGAATTGTTTCGCAAGGCGTTGCCGTTGCCTTTGGCGGGCTCTCTTCGAGAGAGTCACTACGCCCCCTGCGGTAGAAGGGTTAGCCAGAGTAGATCCGACCTGGTTGGAGGTTGGGGAGATCTCACCCAATGCAGCTTCGGCATCAAACGGGGCGAGATCTTCGTTGGTAGCTTCAACATCTTCGTACCAACGAAGTTTCCTCTTGGAGGAGAACTTTGGAGACTTGGACTTGCGGGAGGAGGTAGATCCGGACGAGGACGACAGGTACGCCTCGAACTTCTGTTGGTCGAACTCGTATTCGACCTCCTCCACGACCGGGATCGGGATCCGCGGCTGCGACGCAACGATCTCGTCGGCGAGATCGGTGGCTCCCACTGTGGTCGCCAGATTGTTCGCGGGAAAATTCGTTGCTTTCTTCATTGTTGATATCATTGTACACTTTAATAATCGTTTATCGAATTACAAAGATCCGGTCTTTTTATAAGAGCCGGTTACAATGAAAATCAAAATACAAATAAAGAAAAATTACAACTTGTTTCCTTCTTTAAAAAAAAAATCGCGAGCTCCTGTTATCCGGTCACTCGCTTTGGTGGGTTCTTTGCCTGCGCCGGGGTTCTTTGCCGTGGACCACCGCGAGATCTAGATCCGATCGGATCTACGCAGTATAACGGGTATTATCCCACCAAGGAGATAATAGCCGGGAGGGATTGTTTCACCAAGGAAACAACCGCTCGAATCTCGGGATCTAAGAACCAAGCTTAGATCCGGAGTGTACCTACGTAGATCTGAGGATTTGAGATCCGGTTCTCTCGAACACTTGCCTTATTTGGCGTTGATGATCGCCGAGCACCAGATCTGAATGAGGGAGTCCCCGAAGTCCTAAAGTTTGAGTCTTTTTAGATCTGAATCTCCAATCCAGCAGGGCTTCGCCTCCTCCAAAATCCAACCT